>QJNU01000484.1:0-58601 GCA_004154915.1 Monosporascus ibericus | reverse complement strand
AGCGCGTCGCGGAACGCGTCGGAGTTAACTGGGCGTCGAGCTTTGTTCGACGGCAAAAAAAACTTAAGACGCGTTTAAATCGGAAAATCGATTATCAAAGGGTATTATGCGAAGATCCAGAAGTATTTCGCAAATAGTTTAAGCTTGTTCGGGCTATAATCGCAAAATACGGTATTGCAGAAAAGGATATTTATAACTTCGACGAAACGGGCTTTTTAATAGGACTTTTGATGGCATGCGGTATGGTAATTACAAGTGCCGAAAAACGTGGAAGACCTAGACAGGCGCAACAAAGCAATCGGGAATAGGTTATAGTTATACAAGCTGTTAATTCGTAAGGTTAGGCTGTACCGCCATTTATTATTTTGGCGGGGAAAACCCATCTTGGTTCCTGGTATCGCGACAACCCATTACCACCCAATTGGAAGGTTGGGACCAGTCATAATGGCTGGATAACGAACGAATTGGGTTTAAAATGGATCCAGCATTTCGATAAACATACTCGAACGCGTACGAAAGGAACGAAACGCCTCCTCATCCTCGACGGCCACGAAAGCCACCATTCGATGGAATTCGAAGAATACTGCGCGAACAACGACATTATTACGCTTTGCATGCCTTCCCATTCTTCCCATCGGCTCCAACCTTTTGACGTATCTTGCTTTTCCGTTTTAAAGCGCGCTTATTCGCTTTATATCGAAAGTTTAATGCGACGTTACCATACCCATATTGCGAAAGAAGATTTTCTCGCCGGTTTCTACGACGCGTTTAAAGCTGCCATGACGTCCGACAATATCAAAGCTGGATTTGCAAAAGCTGGGCTTGTTCCATTCGATCCTAATAACGTCCTTTCCGAATTAGAAATTCCTCCAGCTGTACCTACGCCGACCGTCTCCCCGCTTACTTCCTTCGGTTCCATACGTTCCCCTCCCGCGAAGACCCCTCGAAATATCCAAGAAACAAAAAGACGGGGGCGTTATTTGCAGAAAAAGATCAGGAATTACCAGGGAAGCTCGCCGACAAAATTGGTTGAATCGGTTAATCTTTTGACAAAAAGTAACTTGATACTTTTGCACGAAAACGTTCTTCTTAAAGAAGAAACAGCCAAATTGCGCGAAACCAACCATCTTCTCAGCAAACGTCGGAGAACCAAAAACAAACGTCTTCAAGAAGGAGGAACACTTACTATACAAGAAGGACAAGCTCTTTTGGCCGAAAAAGAAAGGGGTGGTGAAAAATTGCAGCCAACAGCGGCTGAGGGTAGTCGTCGCAAGAGGGTTGAAACGAAGGAACGGAAATGTGGCGTCTGCGGCAAGCCCGGACATAATGCGCGCACTTGTGAAGAAGCTGTAGATACGTCTAGCGACGAAGAATCCGATTAATTTGAATTGATTTAGTATGTTATGGTTGTGTTATTTGAATTTGTTGTTACGGAACGCCAAAAAGTGCCTCGCTCATACGTGTCCCTCGCTCATACGTGTGGGACGTTAAAATTAACGTGTTTTAAAATTTATTATTTTAACTTTGAAAAATAAACGAAGTTATAATTATAAACGGTATAATGCCGGAATAAATATTTTACCAAAAGTATAAATTTAATCGAATATTTAAAATTTTAAAAACCACCAAAAGTATATATAGAAATAAATATAAAGTTTTCTTAAAAATATAAATGGTATAAAAATGGCGAAATAAGTTAAAAAAGTTACCGGTATTAATAAAAAATAACAATCGTTTATTTTAGGAAATTTCCTTTTATAATAACCTTTTTTAAAAAATGAACGTAAAATAAAATTTACGTTAAAACTCCTTAGGGAACGATTCATTTGGTAATTTATACGGTAGTAGGTCGTTTTTTTACTTTAAGGAAAACGTTCGTTAATTTCTAATCGTTAATTTTTTAAACGTTAAATATTTTCCCCGTAAGTTTAAAACGTTTAAACGATAATTCTTTTTATAAAAAGCTTATAAATACGGTTATACTTTTCGACGAAGTTTATCGCGTTTTTTATAAAAAGTTTGGGAAATTATTATTTGTCGGATTTTATATTATTTTTTTTTTTTTTATCAAATAGTTTGAAACTGGCTGGGTTTTTACGTTAAAAGTTTTACAGGATATTAAGCTTTTGAATTTAAACGATACGTATTTATTATCGTCGTGTTTGATAAAACTACGATTCAATTATGAGTTTTTTTAGTTGTAAATCTTTTTTTCGTAATATAAAAAATAAATAAATAATTAAAATTATTCTATAAACTTATTCATACTGCAGAAAATTTAATTTACAAGTTAAATCATTTATTTCTTTTATTACCTTAAAAAAGCCGGCGTTTATAAGAATTAATTTCGAGTTAATTATATACTAAATAGTTTTTTTATAAAAACGAATACATATTTTTTCGCTTACGGCGAAGTATAACGAATTATGTTTCGAATTATATTTAATCTTTAAGTTTATTATTATAAAATGGATCGTAACTTTTGTTTTATGTTAGTATAAAACAGTATTATCTTAAAGTCCTAAAATATTTTAAGTATTTTTAAAACGTTAAATATAAATTTAAATTTAAAACCGAAAATTAATTTGTTTATGTTATAAATTTACAACTATAAAAATGGCTTATTTAAAGTTATGTTGAAAAGTTGGTATAATATTTATATATGAAATACTAAAAATGGTAATATAGTATATTAAGCTTATTTTGATATTTTAATTCCGTTTTTTGTTTTATTTGTTCGTTTAAAGATAATACTTTAAAATGATAATTAGTTTTATACCGAACCGTATAAAAAAGGTTTGTTAGAAATCGCATATAAACTTTGGATTTCGATTTAAAATTATTTTATTAAGTATTTCCTAATCCAGATTTTTAAAAAAAATTAACCGTTTAATTTTTTACTTTATATTTAACATAACCTAATATTAAGGAAAGGTTTTTCGAAAATTTAAAGGTTACCGTTAATAACGAATTAAATTTATTATAACTTTTCGTTCATAAAAATCTTTTAAAAATTAACGATAAAGTTTTATATTAATGTATAAAATAAGACGGGTGAATTATTTATTAATATTAGCTTTTTTAATAATAATATCCGAAATATATTCTTTATACGATATGTACCATAATATTTAATATACTTAATAAATTTTTAAAGGGTTAAAAATTATAAAAGGTTTTAAGTTAGATATTATTCGCTCAAACTCGAAAGAATGCTTTTTATCATAAACGATATCGAAAATGTTCTCGGTATAAAAAACGATAGATGTAACCGTTTTCTTCCTGTTGTAACGTACCACACCAGCTCCCCGCTCACACCAGCTCGCCGCTCGTTTTTTTACCATTTTAACTATATAGCTTTAATCATTCATTTTTTAACATTAACAATATGGAACGGCTTACAAAAAAAGCGAGAATGAACCTAGCCGTTCAAGCTAAAAATCGGAACCCGAAACTTAGTTATAAACGTCTTCATGCAATATATAACGTTTCCGAATCTACCTTAAGAAACCGATATAACGGTATAGCTTCCCAAGCCGACATTATTCCTAATTTACGAAAATTAACGTTAACCGAAAAAAAAGCGATTATCGACCATATCCTTAACTTAAATACGCAAGCATTTCCTGTCCGGCTTTAGCATGTTGAAAATATGGCGAATTTATTACTTGTTTAACGCGTTATAAAATGTATCGGGATTAATTAGGCGTCGAAATTTGTTAGACGGCAAAAAAAGCTTTAAATACGTTTAAATCGAAAAATCGATTATTAAAGAGTATTATGCGAAAATTTAGAGGTATTTCGTAAATGGTTCGAATTCGTTCGGGTTATAATCGCAAAATACGGCATCGTAAAAAAAGATATTTACAATTTCGACGAAACGGGCTTCTTAATAAGGCTTTTTATGATATCGGGTATGGTAATTATAAATACTAAAAAACGTAAAAAACCTAAATAGGCGTAATAAGGCAATCGGAAATAAGTTATAATTATATAAGCTGTTAATTCGTAAGGTTAAGCTATACCGTTATTTATTATTTTAGCGGGAAAAACCCACCTTAATTCCTGGTATTGTAATAACTTATTATTAACCGATTAAAAAGTTAATACTAATCCTAATAATTAAATAATAAACGAATTAGGTTTAAAATAAATTTAACATTTTAATAAGCATATACGAACGCGTACGAAAAAAATCAAACGTTTTTTTATCTTCGACGGCCACGAAAACCATTATTCGATCGAATTTAAAAAATATTACGCAAATAACGATATTATTACGTTTTGTATACCCGCGCATTCCTTTTATTAATTTTAACCTTTCGACGTTTCCTATTTTTCCGTTTTAAAACGCGCTTATTTGCTTTATATCGAAGGTTTAATACGACGTTACCATACCCATATTGCGAAAAAAGATTTCCTCGCCGGTTTTTACGACGCGTTTAAAATTGCCATGATATCCGATAATATTAAATCCGGATTTGTAAAAGCTGGATTTATTCCATTCAATCCTAATAACGTCCTTTCCGAATTGGAAGTTCTTCCGATTATACCTATACCGACGGTTTTGCCGCTTACTTCCGCCGGTTCTAATCTTTCCCTTTTTGCGAAAACCTTTAAAAATATCCATAAAGCAACTAAATAAGGACGTTATTTATAAAGGAAAATTAGAAATTATTAGGGTAGCTCGCCGACAAAAATGGTGGAATCGGTTAATCTTTTAACGAAAAGTAATTTGTTACTTTTATATAAAGTTGCTTTTTTTCGAAAAGAAACCGCTTAATTACGCAAAACGAACCATATTTTAAGCAAACGTCGGAAGATTAAAAATAAACGTCTTTAAAAAGGAGGGACACTTACTATATAAAAAGGATAAGCTTTTTTGGCCGAAAAGGAAGGGGGTGGTAAAAAAATGCAACTAATAGCGGTTAAAGGTGGTCGTCGCAAAAGGGTTAAAACGAGGGAACAGCGATATCGCGTCTGCGGCAAGCCTGGACATAATACGCGTATTTGTTAGAAAGTTATAAAGACGTTTAGCGATAAAAAATCCGATTAATTTTAATTAATTTAATATGTTATGGTTAACTTATTTAAGTTTGTTGTCGTAAAGTGTTAAAAAACGAGCGGCGAGCTGGTGTAAGCGGGGAGCTGGTGTGGTACGTTATCGAAATTAAAAAAAAATTATCATTTAAAACATATCGGAAATATTAAATAAACTGATTATTGTTCTTTAAAAAAAACTTGGTGATAATTTTAAATAATCTTTTATTTATTATATAATTTTCGACAAAATGGACTTTAAATTTATCACTGATTATTATTTCTGTTTTGGTAATATAGCCGAAGTTATCAGTTATGTCGACGAAAATAAACTTTTTACTATCTTAAATGTTCTCAATATTTATAAAATTTGGCTCTATAAGTAAACGGAATAAAAAATTAAATATAAAATTTACTTCATCCGAAATATAGCGAATAATAAAATGAAACTAAAAAAGATCCATAAATATTACTATAAATTTGGTGTTTATTTTAATAACGTCGACGGAACGTAAACTTTTTTAATTAACAATATTTCTTATAACTTTATAATCCGTTAAAATAATTACTAGCTAGATATAAAATTGAATTTATATTTTAAAACTGCGTACGGATTATATAAAATATATAACCTTAAATTCGGTAAAGGTAAAACGTATTTTAACTTAAATTAACACCTTAAAAACATAATTAATTTAACCTAGTTTACGTATATTCGTTAATCGTTTTATTTCGGATAATAAAAAACCATTATTCCAAATCCATAACGTAAAATGTGTTTATTTTAATAAAGGTATTTACTTTATATTTTTAATAGAGAAAGTGGCAACTTTTAACTAAATGGTTTTATAATATGGCATAATTTTCTTTTTTTATTTCGATCGGAATCAAAATTCTTTTTAAAGTTTGTTATTTTTTATGTTAATGGAATTTTACAAAACCGTTACACTTTTAACTTTTTTTTAATATTGTTATTTTCTTAATATATAATGATTCCATTTTCCGCCGGTATTATAAAATAAAACGACGGAAAAAACTTATCATTTTAATATATATTTTTAATGTTTTAAAGTTTATTAAGGAAACGAGTTTTCGTAATGCTTATATATGGTTTTTGGTAATTAAAAAACCGAAACCGTTTACTTTAAATCTTATATGTTTTACGGATATATAATTCCCAAAATATTTTGAAGTTAACAAAATTAAGCATTTATTTTTAAATATTATCAAAACCGTTTTTACATATCGGAGATGGTCATTTATTATCTTTTTAAAAATAATTACGTCGATTACGTAAACGGCCGCAAACCCGGTTATATTTCAAAAAATACGGTTTATACTGCGTTACCCGTAAATAAGGTTATTTCGGAATTCCGTAAAAGTTACGTTTAAAATTTCGAAACCTTTAAATAATACGATAACTATTTTATTTTTATGCTTTTTATATATAAGAAGTTAATAAAAAAATAAGGAACAATTTGAAACGGCGGCATACTTATAACCTTTTAGTTTTTAAAGGATAAAGTCCTAAATTAGTAAACGGTACGCGTTAAGTATAACGAATTTATTTAATACCTTTAAATCGATAACGGATTTTCTTTTACGAATTTCGTGGGCGGTTTTTTAAATTACGAAAATTAAAAAGTCGAAAGAAATGGGTTATTTTACCCAGTTCAACTTATTAAAATCATATACATCATTAAATCTTTCGTAAAAATTTTCAGTTTTAAATTGCCAAAACGTAAAAAAACACTAACTTAAATTTAATTTTGCCATTTTTTAACGTGGTCGACCCGTATTTTCTTTCCTTCCGGTATTTACACGATATCTTTTACTTGCTAAACGTTTTTTATCTCCAAAACCTTTTTTAAAACGTTAAGTTAAAATCGGTTCGGTATTATATATATACTTTATTTTAGGTAATTTTTTCCGGTACGTTATCCGGATAGTTTACTTTAAATAACGGCGGCATCTTTTTAAACTTAGTTGTATTATTACGTACCGCGTTCCATATATCGTTTATAATCGCCTTTATAAAATGTATAATATATATTACTTCGTTTATTATGTTAATCTTTTAAAAATGTTAAAGATTTTCGATCTTATATTCCGTCTTATCGTTTCTTTAGGCGTTTAATATAATAATTATTTATACGAAAAATGCCTTTTCTTAGGTTAAAAAAATAACCCTTTTCGTTATTATTTTCGATTTTTCCGAACTTCGGTTTTTTAATCATATAAGTTGGAAGGTATAGTTTAAAAAAGGTATTACTTTCGGCACCTTAGTAAAGGTAATAGCATTAATTACGCCTTCGTATTTTCCATTAAAAACGTAATATTTTTCTAAACCTTAATCGTTTAATTCCGAAAACTCGGTATAAAATATTAATATAATTACTATCGAATAACTTAAAACAACCGTATTTATAATAATAAGATTTCCCCGGCGTTTGGCAGGTTATTCCACATTACTGATTTCCCAGATCATTTAGGAAGAGGAGTAGCACTATCTTGAAAATATATTCCTCAAGGAGTTGGTACATCAAGATTTATTTTGTATAAATTATTGAAAAATAACATAATATAATATACGTATGAAATATCTGTATATCCTAAAAGATTTGTAAATATAATACACTATACACAAAATATAGAGTTAAAGATAAACTATAGGATATAAAGCTATACTTATAAATATGAAAGTTCATTTTATTAATAACCCTTTCAATGTAGAAAACTTTTAAATTTATATTTTTAGTAGGTTTTAACTTTAATATAATTTCCATAAAACCCTAAATATCCATATAAAACGTAACTCTTACCGTCTTAACCGGATAACTTATAATAATGACATAATTAACGAAATATTCGGTACTCAAAAATATGTTAGATTTAAGAAGTTATGTTAACTATATTTCCATTTCGAATATGGCCGCTTTAAATATATTGCAAATAAAACAGAAAATGTTAAAAATAATAATTATTTTTTTCCGTAAGTTTAAAAAGGTTTTCGACTTTTTCAACCTTAATATTTTAGCCGGTAAATATTTTTGCATTAAAGGTAAATTCTTTTAATTGACTTTTACTTACCAAAATATTAATACAATTTATATCGAAATAAATATTATCTCATTTTAAAGATTACTTAAAAACGATCATATATATATAACTTTTATTAAATTAACCTTTATAATAAAAAGGTTTAACAATTATTGGATTATAAATTTCGTTTATTATAAAAACCTCGGTATTATCTTTTTTGGTTTTCATTTTAAAAAGCTTTATTTAATAATAAATTAAAGAAAATAAACGTTTGTTTTTAATATTGCTAAATAGTATTATAAACAAAAATGCCGATCTTTGTTTTTTTAAAATACGTACGGGTAATAACGATAAATAAATATTTCGGTTATTCGGTTTATTATAACTTTATCTTCTTTACTTAAAGAAAATATTTCGGAATAAAAATCAATTATAATCTCGCCGTAAATAACATCTTAAGTAAAATACGAATTATTATCCTTTTTTACTAATTTATATACCAAAATATAACCGTTTATATTTATTTTATTTTGTTACCGCTTAATCTGTTCGTTACTACGGCCAAGGTAAAATTTATTGTTGATTTCAGCGTAACCGTCTTTATTTTTACGGAACTTAATTTAGTCTTTCCAAGTTTTACGGCAAAAACGCCAGGATTTATGGTAACCATAACCGTATCTTTTATAATTTTTTAATTATCCATTTTAAAAAGCGCTCTTTTATCCACCTTTATACGTTATAATATTTTCGTTGCGCTTATATTTAAAACAGCGGTTTACGTTAAATTATTTTGCGTTATATTGATAATTAGGGCTGTTACGGTAACGGTAACTGCTTTTACGATATTTACTAAAACCGCTTTCGCGCAAACCGGGAGAATGACCTTTTCCGCTGTAACTGTTACCTTCAAACCCGTTTTTATTTTTATGTTCGAAAATATATATTACTTGGGTTAATAACTTAAAGGCGTAAATAACCGGGCCGTTAATAATTTCAAGCTATAACTAGTTATTAATAAAATAAAGGGTAAAAATAAAATTAATATAAGGTAAAAATATATTACGGGATTATAAAAATTATTCTTTATAAATATTCCAATTTTTTAAAAAAAAAACCTAATAAAATAATTTTTTTAATAATACCCGTAATTAACTTAATGACTTACATCTTTAATAAAATTTTCATTATATATTAAATATAAGTTATATTTCTTTTTAAACGTATTATAATTAATTATTTTATAGGTACGAATTAAGGTTATTGTTTAAATACGGGGTGTTTTTTTCGTTAAATTATTAACTTGTTATATTTTAATGTATTTAAAATCTTTATCGTGTATAAAGCGTCTGATTAAAAGCGATTAACGATTTTAATTAATATATATTTAAAATTAATTTACACCATAAATCGATTTGCATTATCCAATTATGTTATAAATTATATAAATATGTTACCGCGAATTAATATAGGAAAAGATTTTTAAGATGATTTTTTTCTATTTAATTTTTATAACGTTATGTACTAAATCCGTGAAAAAATATATATAACGTTAATATATGTCTTAACTAATAAATACGGAATTACCCTTATTATAAAAACTTAAGAAATCGGTGTAAAAAAAACTTAACGTATTATATTTTTTATCCGTATATAAATTTTTTATACGTCTAGCTTTCAGCGAAAACGTTAATTACTTCGAGAAGTTTATTAATAATAATACGGACTAAACCTTTTTTTAAAACGGCTATAACGGTTATCGTTATTTCCGTACTATAGCTTTTATTTAAACCGGGATTATAATTACTAATTATTATTTAAAAAAGGGAGGATTTTCGGAAGTTAAAAAGTAAGGCGTTTTCTTTGTACTGTTAGGGTTAAACGTTAATTTTTTTTTAAAAAAAATTTAAAAAATTAATGTTTTTTTCAAACGGTAAAATAGGAGTACGTTATGAAAAAAAAAAAAAAAAAAGGTTTCCTTAATTCCGGTAACGTTACCGGGGATGGATTAATTTTTAATTTATCGTTTTTAAAGTTCAAAACATAACGTAAAATTTAATCCCTTTTATATTTAACTGGAAATTTTAATAACGTAAGTTATTAATTAACGTTTATGTTTTCGATAATTGAAAAAAGTAGCTAAAGTTTTTATATTAACGGTTATTAATTTCCGTTATAATGAAAACGGAAAGGTATTTTCCGGGTTGTTGGTTAGACGTAGAAATTAAGATTAAAATTAAAACGGATTAAGATTATTTTTATTCGTTAATGTATACAAAATATTATTTTAATATAAATAACCGTAATATTTTTATACCGCTTTAAAATATAAGCGTTTATTTTTCGTATAATTTATTTCGCTTTAACGGTATTTATTACTTCCGAAGTAAGGTAGTCTTTTTATTCGACGTTTAATAATTTTAACCAGTTAACGTATTATTTCCTATATTAATTTTCAACTTTAACATTAAATAAGGTAATAAAACGTCCGGATATGGATAAAGGTATTTTTATTACAATTACGGATTTAAGTTCCTGAAAAATCCGTATTTAAAAAGTTTTATATTTTGCAGTAATTTTTTATCTTTATTTTCGAGTAATTTAGAAACATAAGCTAAATTAAAATATGCCGAATTTAATACTAATAATAACAAATTATAAAAAGAAAATCGGGTAGAATGAAAGCTAATAAAACAATAAAATAATGTTTAAAAACTTAAAGTATACTCGGAAATTATCTTAAAAACATTCCGTTTTATTATAATATAAATATCTGCTAATAAATATTAAATAAAAAAATTAGCTTCGATAATTCATACATTTACGGTACCGAATAAAACGTTTTCAACTTTCCAAAATTGCCGATAAATTATTTTAATTAAAAAATAAGATATAAATATTAAAAAATGTTAACATTACGAAGATGTCATTAACTATTAAAGCAAACCCTTAATATCTTATTTATCTGTTTTAAGTTTATAACATCTTAAAAACGTACCAAGACGTCTGGAGAAGGAGCCTCCAGCCAAGAAAGAAAGTGCATATTAAAACGGCAAAACTAAACGCCTAAGGAAATTTATAAATAACGCGTAAAAACATATACGAACATTAGTTACATGGATACCCAGGAATCCATAAAACCTTAGAACGAATATCGCATATATATTATTTTTCCAAATAAAATTAAACGAAAATGGTATGATAATAATGCCATATATGTAATAAGGCAACGGCTCGACGACATAAGCTATATAAAGAATTATAGCTATTATTAATCGCAAAACGATTATACAATTTAATTATTTTTGATTTTATTATTAGGTTTTGATTATCAGAAGACATAATTACGGCCGTATATTACAGTAATATGTTTATAACCGCTAATTAATTTATTAAACTTTCTTATTTTCTTATTATATAATAAGGATACGGCGTAAAGGAATTAGCAGACATCTTTTTAAAACATATTCTAGGAGTATACGGAATACTAACAGAAATTATCTTAAATTTAAAAACTTATTTCGAAATTTTAGGAAGGATTTATGGCGTACCTAGGTTTAAATTATAAGTTATCTAGCGTATTTAAACGTTAAATAATTAAATGAGGAGAAAGAATTAACCAAATATTAAAAGCTTACTGGCGATGCTATACTAATTACAAACAGAATGCTTGAATTTAAAGGTTCTTTATCGCGCAGCTAACCTATAACATTAGCTACCATAAATGTATGAGGACGATAATAATAAATGTTAACTTTAGTTTTATATTAAATTTTATAAAGAAATATATAAAGGATTTATTAACGTTATAATAATTGTTATATCAAAATAATTTAAGTACTTATACCTAAAAATAAAGACAAAACTTAAATTTATACGTAACTAAATTAAGAAATATTATAACCAAGAAAGGTTAAAGGGATTAACCTTACAAAATGGAAAAATGGTTTATCTAGTTACTAAAAACATTTAAATTAAGCGATTAAATTAAAAACTTAACTTTAAACATATCGGCCTATATAAAATCGCGAAAACGGGGTTTTAAAACCCATTATTAAATAAAATTATTACTTATAGTTATACTTTATCTAATGTTGTATGTTTTTGTATTTAAGTTAATAATAAATACCATTAAGGTTAATATAAAGTGTAAAGAAAAAGTAAAACAAAGAGTCACTAACGTACGAAATAAAGAAAACCCCAAATGTACGTAAAGGAAACGAATTTATTAAATACCTAATTAAATAAAAGAATTTCCTAAATTCCGAAAATATTTAAAACCCCGTTAAAAACCTTATAAACGCCTAGCGGCTTTTGAAGAATTTTTACTAGCAACGACGGAATTATTTAACATAACTTTTTAATCCGGATCCGTTAGAAAGGATTAATTAATAACCCCTAGATTAAACCAATTAATTACCTTCTTAGCCCCAACGGCCTGCGTAGCGGTTTTTACCTTAACGTTTTTTTATTCCTTCAACTTGATTAGTAACTAAAAACCGCCATTCATTATTTCGATGCTTTTAAAATAAAATAAAAGATTTTAACGACATAAATACTAAAAACGGGTTATGATGTAGTTCATTTTCTATTACGATTAAAGACCCGCTTTTTAGTAAAAAAAGAAATCGCGTTTTAACCGGTCCCTTTCCTTTCTTAAAAATTTAATCGGAACGTTTAAACTATTATAATTCGTTTTTTAAAAAATATAAATTTTATACCGAATGGTACCTTCCGTTGTAATATATCTATCCTTATATTTAAAGCCTCTAAAATAAGGCATAAGTTCGAAACTTAAAATTAAACCTATAAAAGTTAGGTTTTAACGTTTTTCCTTTTATTATAAAGCGCTTACGAGTTTCATTTTTTTTCCTTTAATAATTCCGTTAATTATAATAAATGTTAAAAAACGAGGGAAAATTATACTTACCTGAAAGTTGGAAATTTTTAGGTTAAAAATCCTGGAGCGGAAAAATCGTTTTACGAACTAATACCTTACGGCTTTAAAAAAAACCTGTCGGAAAAAATTTGGATAATACTAATTAAAGATTACGTAAGGTGGATATGAATCCTATAAGTAAATATTATGCAGACTTTTTAATATAATTTTAATTAAGCCGTTTTTAAGATTATGAGTTATCATTTAAATTAGTTAATTTTCGGGTTTAAATTTGAATCTATATGTAACGTTTTGGAAATATTTCAAACATTTTACGATTTCGAAATAATACGTTTTTTATATTAACGGAAAACCAAAATTACTGTCGAATTTGCGATTATAAATTTAAAAATTAAATACGATTCGAAACATAATCCGTTATAATTTGCTCTATATGATAAAATATTTTTGGGGTTTTATAAAAAAGATTTATTAAGTAAATTATTTCGGAAATAGTTTTTATACAAAGCCGTCCTTTTTACGGTAATAAGAAAAGTAAATAATTTAATTTATAAATAAGAATTTACGGTATTAGTACGTTTATCGAATAATTTTAATCGTATATTTATTCCATATTATATAGGGGAAAAATCTATAATGAAAAAGAAATTTTTGATTAATACGTATTTTTATAAAACGTAATAAAGATAAAAACGTATCGTTCGAAATCGAAAAGTTAATATTCCGTAAAAGTTTTAACCCAAAAAATTAACAGGTTTTAGAATATTTTATACAATAACAAGCCTATATATAATACGAAATATGACGAATAATATCTTTGCGCATTTTTTATAAAAAACGTAATAAATTTTATCGAAAAGTATAACCGTATTTAGAAACTTATTATAAAAGAATTATGTGTTACGAATTAACACCTTACCAGCTTGGGCACACGGCCGGGACAAGACTTAAACAACCACCGACCAATATTACGTATTATGGATCCGAATAAATAAATGGATCTAAACGAATGCATGCATTCAGATAATATAAATTCGAAAGAATCCCCGGATCCATGAAAATCCAATTCATTTACATAATACGGATCCGAATGGATCCTCGGATCTCAATGGATCCAAA
This sequence comes from Monosporascus ibericus, assembly GCA_004154915.1. Classification (NCBI taxonomy): domain Eukaryota; kingdom Fungi; phylum Ascomycota; class Sordariomycetes; order Xylariales; genus Monosporascus; species Monosporascus ibericus. The sequence continues at coordinate 44,503 of QJNU01000484.1, read as the reverse complement.
TTACGATATATACGTTTATTATCCTCCATAGTTTAGATAAATTACTAACTTATAATATAACTTCGTTATCCAGATTGCCTTTAATAATCTGCTATTATTAAACGTAATTATTAAACACCTTATTATTTAGTTCCTTACGATATTACTATTAACATAAACCGTACGATTAGGTTTAATAATTAGTTAAACCTTTTAGCCGTTATATGTTACAAGCTTTTATTTAGTAACGCCGTTAAACTTTAAGCAATATCCCGATATCATATTTATTAGCCAATCTGCAATTAGGGAACCTCCCTTTAAGGAGTTAAGAAACGTTATAATCGCCATAACATAAAAAATCCAGAAACTCAAAAAAGCGAACGAACAACTTAAAAATCAGGTTAAGGCATAACCCACCATAGGACCTAGAGAAAAGATTAAGGCCCCGGAACCTTTCGATGGTACCGGAAATGTACAACCCTTTTTAACTTAAGTTAAATCTTATCTCCATTTTTATCGGAACTCCTTAATCGACGAAGCCGACAAAATTATTACTATTGCCGGAAACCTTAAAGAAAACGCCTTAAAATAGTTCAAACCTACTTTACGGGATTACCTAAAATTGTAGAAAACGACCGAAAGAAAAATATTAACAAATTATTCGAATATTATATCAACTTCGAACAAAAGGTCCGAAATATGTACGGAAATCATAACGAAAAGCAAAAAGCCGGATAAGATATCTTTTAACTTAGCTAAAAAGGCCTTATATCGAAATACGCGGTATTATTTAAGCAAACCTTATTACGTACCGGATAAATTAACGATAAAATCATAATAAATACCTTTCATAAAAGCTTAAAGGAAACCGGTAAAAACGACATAATTCGCATTAAGAAACTATTTACCTTTAATAAGTATGTTAATAAAGTAATCAAAATTAATAACCGATAATATAAACGTCGGATGGAAAAAAAGGACATTATTTCCCCAAACCCGGATATTCGAAAGGTAATTACCAAAAAAAAAGAGAGAAAAAAAAGAAAAAAGAAACGCTTTCTACTTCCCATAAAACGATACCAGGACTTATCAAATTAAAAGCAATTTAATAACGTAACCTTCGCATTATTAAGTGTTTTAACTGTAACAAAACGGGATATAAAGCCTATTAATACAAGGAATCCAAAAAGCCAAGATAAAATAGCTATGACGGCTGGCCTGTTTAACTAACTATTAAACCTAATCATACGGTTTATGTTAATAATAATATCGTAGGAAACTAAATAATAAGGTATACGATAATTATAATTAGTATTAGCAGATTCTTAAACGTAATTTAGATAACTAAGTTATATTCTGAGCTAAAAAGATTTAAGCTATAAGGGAAATAAGGGTATATCAAAGTGGTGTAGTGTGCAGTATGGGTGCAGCTATACGTCTGCAGCCCTGTTTCTAGCTGTTTCCATTTGCTTCGCCGGTGGGCTCCAATAGAGCGACATCCAGTGGGTCGGCGACGGTCTATAAAGTTCTGACCTGGCAACTTTTGTATGTAGTCTTCTATAGAACCAAGGCACGCCCGACACTTTCTTCTCCCAAGCAACAGATCAAGATGTCCTGCATACACCAGCTTCGATAAGCCCTGTCCCAATTTAATATATTTATGTTAATTATTGTTAATCTAAAATAATTAAGCCGACAATGCGCGACCATTAATTAATAACGTAACCGTCAAGAATTAATTAGGTTTCTTCATATAATTCCGACAGTTTAAAAAGGCCAAGCTGAGTTAAATTATAATATAATTTTCCTCCTTTAAAATCTTCAACGTCTTCTTCCAGCATTAAACAAACTAAACTAATAAGCGTACCGTTTTTTAACACCTTGCGATAACAAAGTTAAATTAAGTAACTATAACGTACTAAATTAATTCAAACTAGTCGGATCGCATTCTTTTTCGCTGGACGTATTTATAACTTTTTTATCAGCGCGCATTATGTCCTGCCTGGCCGTAAACGCCATATTTCCGTTTTTTCGTTTTACCCTTTTTACGACGATTACCTTTAGCCGTTATTAATTGCATTTTTTTACCACCCCCTTTTTTCGGCTAAAAAAGCTTATCCATTTTATATAATAAGTATTTCCCAATTTTAAAACCCTTTATTTTTAGTTTTCCGACGTTTGTTTAAGATATAATTCGTTTCGCATAATTGAACTATTTTTCCTGAAAAAGCGGCTTTATACAAAAGTAAAGTGTAACCTTTTCATATTAAACTGAATTATTATCCCGCTAATTAAAAGGATTATTCCCAGCATTTCCGCTAAGGGAAAACTAGGAAAAAGGAAGCCGGTAAAATTATAAGCGGTTTTATGAACGAAGGTAGGCCTATAAGCGGAAGAACAATAAATACATTACGGGCCCGTATATTTTCTTAAACAATTATATCTGTACTAGGTCAAACCTGATAACCGTTTAAAAACCCAAAGAAATACTCTGAAATTTAAAAATACCGTATTAAGATAATTTAATAATAAAAACCTTCCATATGTCCTCTACGGGACTTTGTAAGAAAACTTACGAAAAAAAAGGAAAAAAAGGGGAACCGTACCGTCCAGATTGATTCGCTATATAGGCCGAAATGGAAAAAATATTCCCTATCGACGAAATGCCACTTAATGAATTAATAGCGTTGAAACACCCAAATTAAAAATCTAAACAATTTAAGGAGAGTTAACGGGCCCTTAATTAAAGCGATAAAAACCCTAACGAACATAATATTCCGTTAGATATCTTGTTCATTAAATTTGTTATTTTACCGTAAGGTACCCGATTCATAAAGAAAAATGTTAACGTTATTATTAACCAGTTAGAAAAGACATTTATCACTACGGAAAAAGCCTTTTTCTAAAAGATATTCCTCCCTAAAAAAGCTGGTTTAACTTGGAACTAAGAGGAACATAACAAGATTAAATCTAATATCGTGCTAAATCATAAGATCCCGAGTAACTTTAAAAATAAGTTAATTGAAAGAATACCGGTACATATACAAAGAAGAATTTCGAATAACTTTATGCTACGTACAAAAAAATTAATTTACGCATAATTACCTTTACGAAACGCATTTATGCTAAAATATATAAGATAAACATTCTGAGGATTTTGCTTTATACTTTTCAATAACATTAATAGATAGATTTTTCGGTTACGAGAACATTATACTAACGCCAGCTAATAAAAGCTAGCCTGTTTTTACCGTACCTTTAAAACTATTTAGATAGTTTAATATATCTATAAAGCTTATTAGCTGTATGGCTTACTTTTATCGTATAATTGGAAAGGTTTTTAACGATTTGATACTTGGAAAATTTTACCTTTTCGTTTCAGATTTCAATCAAGATAAAATTATAAGAAATGTTTAAAAAGAATTATGATAGCCCCAGCTTTATTTATCTTAAATTATAATCTTATAGTAAGAAGAATTATTATAAGGACGGAAGAAACCAAAACGGCTTTTAACGTACTTTTAAATAATTAATAAAATAAAACATCCGGCGCGTTTTAAAAGTAATATTTAGAAAATCGTTACACTATATTGCGACGTTAATAAGTTAATATATCGGAAGATTTTTTAATTTTTCAAATAATTCTGGAACTATATACAAGAAATTTTATTTCTATTAAAACACGACGTTAAGGTATTAATACCCAGTTTTTTTTAAAAATAAATTCTTTATTTAAAACGCGTCTTATTTACTGAATTAGGTAAATAAAGATTCTCGATTTCAAAGTTAAATATATTCCAAGTCAAAGAAATCAACAACCGGCGATACATTGTCGGAAAAGCTTGTTAAAACCTTTCATATATCAAACGATTTTTTTTTTAAAAAAGTCGATAGCTCTTTTAACGTCTAATTGAACATTATTCGGCTTAATCTTATTTTAACTAGTATAACTACAATACTGACTGTTACGGAAAAAAAATTCCTTATATTAGGCATTAAACTACGGAGTTGAAAAATAGACGAAATTCCTAAGGATATAAATTTTCCTGGGGGATTTCGAAACGCTTCAAAAAAATTGGTTATTTCTAATGTTAAGATTTTAAATTATTTTATTTAAGATGTAATTTTTTAAGTGTAAATTCGTTGATGTCGAACAAGAATAATTTATAATAATCAAGCAATAAAGCTTACGGCTATAAAGGATAAGGTTTAAGTCATCGGCGCATATCAACTCTTAGTTATTAACGCGTAATATATGAACCAATTTAAAACACGGGTTTTAAGTATTTAAAATACTAAAAAGCGGTTAATTAACGCTTTAAATAAGTCGGCTTTTATAACTTTTTAATATAATTATTATCTAAGTGATCCAGATATACTTTATGCTAAGCGATATCGAGTAGGAGGTTATTATCGAAGCTGAATATAAATCATCCGGTTATGTAAAAGTTAAGGTTTTATGTTTAATTATATCGGTTGCGATTGTCATGGCGCCAGCGAGGCTAGTCATCCTAACTGTATATGTAGCGCTCTAGGGCCTAAAGGGCTCTGTCTCTTCTCTTTTGTTCCCTAGATGTCAGTTTCCTTCTGTCCTGGATATAGCCAACCTGACTTCTGTTAAGAGTCCGCTCGTAACAGCAATTAAAAACTTTTTAAAGCAACATATGTTTTTCCCCGATTAAAATTAAAATAAACAAATAAACGGAAGTTTTCTTTTAAAAAGAGCAAAATTATTAAAGCTTAGAATATACTCGGAATTTTAAAAAAGGTGAAAGTTACGTATATTACCTAACGATAAGGTTTAATCGAAAAGGGATACGTCTCGATCGTTGAACATTTTATAAAAGTAACAACTAAAATTAATGAAAAATAAATCAAGTTCTTACTGAAAATGATTTCCGCTAATAACATTACCCATTAAAAGCTACGGTCTTAATCTTTACGAATTACTTACTATACTGTTAAATTTTATTATTTTTACTAATCTAAAATAATGTTATCGACTTGACCTATTATAAATTCACATCTTAATATTCCGAAAGAACATTTATTCAATAAAAATTCGATGTTTAAAAAAAGCCGGGAATATAATGAAAGTTCTTAAGGGTAGTTAACGATTGAAGACATAAGGCTATTAAATTTGCAAACTAAAAAGTTAAGAATAAAAGGAGAATCAATTTTTATACATATATGAACGGGCATTCATATACGATACACCGTAATATATTAATATATCGAAAACAGAAAGTTAAAATACCGTTAAAGGAAACCGTCTCTAGTTAATAAAACTAGCAATTAAACCAGCTACCGCTTTAAAAGAATATAGTAAAACAAAGGGTCAGAAAAGTTTCCCTATCGATAGATTTAAATAATTGATAGAAAATAACAAAAGATATGAAAACCGATCGACTTCCAGGAAAACGAGTAAATGAAACCACTTCCAGATTAACCAGACGATATCATATTCAATACTTCAAATATTATAAAAATTGAATTACTTGAAAATCAACAACCTAAAATCTTAAAACTGGATAAAACTCATATTTTAATACAAATATTTAATAATCGACTAAAAGGTATTGCAACTATGAATAATAATACAATGCCGGAAGAGAATCGATTAGACGAACTGAAAAAATTAAAGTAAAATGTTTTCCTTTAATCTCTTACTACCTATAGTTATCTTGTATAACGCCCATACTTTTTTATAACTGATTAAAACCTCCAGACCTGAAAATCTAGGGTTTCGTCAAGTGCCAAGAATTAACAACAGACTTTTTAGTTATTCAACGAAAAAGGCCTCTATTAAATACATCAATAATTAAATAAGTTTCTGGAGGAACACTTTCGTCAACTTAAGGACACCGCAGACATTTAACGTTTAAGAAATCGAACCGATCATCCCGGAATATATATTTATAACTCTCGATAAATCTAATAAAATTAGCGCAGAGCCTTTTCTAAAATTTAATAATTAACCAACATTGAAACATAAAATATACCACATTAATCCAGCTATTTAAAACCTCTATATAGTGGTTCATATAGTTCATGAGGAATTAGGTTAAATATTCGAAATACTTAAATAAATAAACTAATAATATAGCGAAAATCCTTAAACAACAAATATATAGCCGAACGTATAAATTAACCGGAAAGGGTTTAACATATATAATATATAACTACTTCCTTCTTACTTAATTAATTAATATAATGTTAATATTGAATAAGTAGCTGTTATAACGCAAATGGTTTTCCCGATAATTCGCTTTTTATAATACGGACTTTTAATAGAGTTACTTATAATATTAAACATAAATAATATATATTTCGAAATATTTTATAACTACGGGGTCGATACGGCTATAATTATTCCAAAACGTAACTTTTACATTTTTACCTTTAAACTTAAATTTAAAACATAAAACGCCCCTAAACTAAAAGAATAAACGCTACAACCGATTAATAGTACGAAGTCTAGTTGGAGTTAACAAAACTAGATATTAATCGGCGGTTAACGGATTGCTCATTAATAGTACCTATATATAAATCCGGTCAAAAATGTAATAACGTAACTAAAAGCATAACATTTAGCAATAACAAGTATGGTACTTGCAATAATAGATTATCCATGATAAAAGTTTTAGGGGCTAAATAATTCGAAGCCGTAATATTACGGTACCTATATTAAAGGGCAGGAGCCAGGTTATAAATAAGCGACTAACAGTATATAAAATTTTAAGGCCTGCTAATATTATCAGGGTTATATAAAGGCTTAATTAAAACGTCTTTTTAAAAATTTTGAAGTAATAACGAATTCGAAATTATCAGATTTATACAAGGAACAACAAAGACTTCATCGAAATTACGGAAGTTCCTATTAACTCGGGAAGAAGTAAGTTAACCATCATTAAATTACCTATTACCTGGACAGGGTAACCTTTTAATAAACGCTTCCCTATTTGAATCGGTTAATTTATCAGGATTTATATCATTACGACAACTTTACGAAGATCTAATGATTAACGGAAATTTATAATAATATCAATTAAAATTTTATAGATAAATATGTATATATTAAGGCGTATAGTATTATTTAAACACTATGATACGAAGGGAGAGGTTAATAAGGTGATAAAAAAGTACATATGCAAACAATTAAAGAACGTAACGGCAACGATATGTTCCCATACAACAATACGTGTATACTTAAATATTACGTATTATTCTTGATTATTGTTTAAACTCAAGAATTATAAATTGTTAGTATTTGTGTAACTTAATTAATCCATCTATGATTACTATCTTATTATCCCAAAAAACGTACCAGCTGAAATAAAATAAAACCTTCAAAAACTAAACACGTTAAATTTTAAGAACTTTGCCCAGATCGCCAATATACCAATGTGGGGACAAAAGATTTGTAATGCAATTATTCCGTAGGATGCATAATAATTCTAATTTCCATTTTGTCTAACAAATTACTTTACAAATCCGTTTTAATGGAACTATCCTTATTTATTTATTTAAATGAAATAAAAAACGTTCTTAGAAAAACACTACTGTATTTTTATATTAGATTAAACGGAAAATGGAAAATTTCCGTAATAACTTTCTTATAACGAACGCTTATAATCTTAATAATCTCCATACAGAATACTTAACAATGTAAACTAAATTAAATAAAATGATAGATTTCTACCTTGACTTTAGTGCTTCATCAAACCTCTTCTTTTCTCTGTTTTATTTACGTCAATTCTTATCGAAATTTTGAAAGATTTTCGGAATCCGGAATAGCCGGGCAAACTAACGTTCGCAGTTTTCCAAGTTACATATTTCCAGCATTTGGATATCGGAGTCCCGAAGTCCGTTATTATTTTCCCCCTTTAATTTCGTTAATAATTCGTGCCTGATTTTATATTTGGCGGCATAATTGTTTATAAAGGTCGCTTCCCGTTATTTTCGTAAATTATATTGTATCCGAAAATTAAAACCCGAAATTACTTTTTATGAGAAAAGTCTTATTAATTAACAATTAAAAGAATGATTTTACCTCGTCTAGTAATCTTATAACAATCATATAACGGCAAGTTAATATTATTTATATAAATTTTATTACTGCGGATTGACAGAATTATATATTTAAATTTACTGCTGGGTTATTTTAATTAATGGGAATTCGAAAAACTATAAAAACGATGAAGCCGGCGAAGGTTCAAAATTTAAATATATATGTAATTAACGTTTATTCTTAAGGTTTATTATTAAAGTTCGCCTTTACGGTTATCTTCAAGGTTCACCGCCTAAAGTTTAATATCTCCTAAGTTATATTAACCCTGCCGATGTAGCTAACGAGTATAAGGTTTATTAAGATCTAAGGTTTTCGGTAACCACGTATATGAACCTCCCAAGCCGATATTAATCGAGAAATTGCGTACTTGTAAGCGCTCAGCAGTCGGTTTCAGAATAAGGCTTTATGGAAATAAGGTATATAATTTATTCTAACCTTAAAAACTGTTAACCAGTGATTGTTTTCGAAGATACTGGGTTATAGTATTTATTGTGGAAACATTATCGTAGAATAACTTTCTGTGCATTTGGCTAAGCCTGAAAAATAAGGCGTGAACCTATATCGGCCTTGCATAATTTTAATAAACCGCACCTAAATACATTTTTAGGCTATTATTACCCTTATATAGTTAATCATTTTCAATTCACTTTAAAATATTTTAGACGTCATTAGCGAAACTCTATTTATCCTTAAAAGAATTCAAGAATTAATTAAAATTAAAAATATAAATACGTTTAATTTATTATTTAGATCAAATTTTAAACTGTTAGGACCTTTAAATGCTATTAAGTTAATATGTTATAATGTCCCACATCACCACCGAATCGGATGGTTTGTGGCACCTTGCGACAATAAATTCAAACTAACGAACCATAACATATCAAATTGACCAAAATTAATCGGACTCTTTTCCGCTCGACGTATTTATAGCCTTTTTATAAATAGGCGCATTATGTCCGGGCTTCCCGTAAACCTTACATTTCCGTTCTTTCGTTTTAACTTTCTTATAACGATTATCTTTAGCCGTTATTGGTTGCAATTTTTTTTATTACTCTCTTCTTTTCAGTTAAAAAAGTTTAAAATTCGATCCATTTTTCAGATCCACTTTTCGTATATCTTTCAAAATAAATTTCTTACAAATTCGGGAAAAAATGAGCTATAGTTATCATAGTAATTTAAACAGATATCCAAAGTTTTAAAATGGTCTTTATATTATTCGTCGAGTTATACTTAAATTAATATATTTATATTTAGTAGTGTTATGCTAGTATGTCTTCGTCAAAATCCGCTGAAGCGTAATGTAAAATTACCCGTTCTTGTAATATACTATTACAAACGACTTTATAAAATTGCATCAAAATTTAAAAAGTTTACGTTAAAGTTACAACCGATTTTTAAAATGTGGGTCTAAGTATACAGCTCGCTTGTGTATACATCTCCCATATGTGATACGTTATCTTTTTTATATAATAAATGTTCCTTATTTTTAAAAAGATTTATTTTTAATTATTTAAAGTTTACTTAAGATATAGTTCGTTTCGTATAATTCAACGGGCGTTTTTCGCGAAAAAGAGTAACTTTATATAGAATTAACAATTACTATTTATAAAATATTAACCGATTTAATTATTTTTGTTAGCGTGTTATTGTGGTAATTTTTAATTTCTTTCTATCAGTAAAGTTTTTGCCTTATTACTTCCCGTGTATTTTTAAGGGTTTTTGCGAGAAGGTAAAGAAAAGAGCCGGCGGAGGTAAGCGGCGAAACGGCCGGTATAGGTATAACGAGAAAAACTTTTAATTCGAATAAAAGGTTATTAAAATCGAATGGAATAAATCGAGCTTTCGCAAATCCGCATTTAATATTATCGGACGTTATAACAGTTCTAAACGTATCGTAAAAACCGGTAAGGAAATCATTTTTCGTAATATAAGTATTGTTACGAACCAACACCTCCCAGCCCTAGGAGAACGGTCGGGACAAGACTTGGACAACACTGACCGTGATTACGTGATGTGGATTCGAATGGATTTACGGATCCAAAAGAATCCATGCACCTAAACGGTATGAATCCGAGGGGATCTTTGGATTTATAGGAATTTAATTTACTTATACAATATAGATTCGAATAAATACTCTGATTTAAAAGGATTTATTTTAAGATATATATTTTCGTTTTTTGTTACAATTTAAATAATTTACAAACTTATAATATAACTTATGTACTTAAAGTATTTTTAATAATTTATTATTATTATTAAACGTAATTATCGTATGTTTTATTAATTAATTTTTTAACGTACTACACTAGTGAGCGAGACACACCACTAAGCGAGACACTTTTTTAGCTATTCTAATTATATATCGTCAATTGCCCATTTCTTAACAATCACAATATGAAGCGCCTTATAAAAAAAGCGAAAATAAACCTAGCTTTTTAGGCTAAAAACCGAAACCCGAAACTTAATTATAAAAAGCTTAATTTTATTTATGAAGTTTTACATTCTTCCTTAGTATACCGTTCTAGCGGTAAACGCGCCCGAGCCGATATTGCTTCTCCTATGCAGAAATTAACGCCGACCGAAAAAGAAATCGATTGTTGACCGAATCCTCGACCTAGATACGCGAACGTTTCCTATCCGGCTTTAACATGTTAAAGATATGGTTAATCTATTACTTACCCAACGCGTTACGGACCGCGTCGGGATTAACTGGGCGTCGAAATTTGTTAAACGGCAAAAAAAACTTTAAACGCGTTTAAATCGGAAAATTAATTATTAACGGATCCTATCCGAAAATCCAGAAATATTTCGTAAATAATTTAAGTTTATTCGGGCTATTATCGCAAAATACGGCATCGTAAAAAAGGATATTTATAACTTCGACGAAACTGGATTTTTAATAAGGTTTTTTATAATAACGGGTATAATAATTACTAATACCGAAAAACATAAAAAACCTAAATAAACGTAATAATTTTTTATTAATTATTTAAGTTATTAATTTTTAAAATTAGGTTATCACGTTATTTATTATTATGGCGGAAAATAATCACCTTAAATCTTAATACCGTAATACTTTATTATTAATAACCGATTAAACGATCGTATTAAATAATAATAATTAGATAATTAATAAATTAAGTTTAAAATAAATTCGGGATTTTAATAAATATATTTAAACGCGTGCGATCGGTTCGAAACGTTTTTTTATCCTCGACGGTTACGAAAATTATTATTCGATAAAATTCGAAAAATATTACGTTAATTACGATATTATTACGTTTTATATATCCGCCCATTTTTCGTATTAGTTTTAACTTTTTAGTATATATTTTTTTTAAAACGCGTTTATTCGCGATATATCGAAAACTTAATATAACGTTATTATACTTATATTACCAAAAAAGATTTTTTCGCCGGTTTTTACGACGCGTTTTAAACTACTATAACGTCCGATAATATGAAATCTAAATTTGCAAAAACTGGATTTATTTTATTCGATTTTAATAACGTTTTTTTCGAATTAAAAGTTTTTCCGGTTATACTTCTATTAACCGTTTTATCGTTTACCTCCGCTGGTTTTATTTTTTCCCTTACGAAAACTTTTAAAAATATCTATAAAATAATTAAACAAAAACGTTATTTATAAAAAAGGATTAAAATTTACTAAGGTAATTCGTTAATAAGAATAATAAAATCGGTTAATTTTTTAACGAAAAATAACTTATTACTTTTATACGAAATTACTTTTTTTCGGGGAAAAAACGTCCAATTACGCGAAACGAACCATATCTTAAGCAAACGTCGAAAAACTAAAAATAAACGTCTTTAAGAAAAAAAAAAACTTATTATATAAAAAAGATAAGCTTTTTTGGCCGAAAAAGAAAAGGTGGTAAAAAAATGCAGCCAATAGCGGCTGGAGGTAGTTGTCGTAAAAGGGTTAAAACGAAGGAACGGAAATGTGGCGTCTGCGGCAAGCCCGGACATAATGCGCGTACTTGTGAAGAAGCTGTAAATACGTCTAGCGAAGAAGAATCCGATTGATTTGAATTGATTTAGTATGTTATGGTTATGTTATTTGAATTTGTTATTGCGGAATGCCAAAAAGTGTCTCGCTCATTGGTATGTCTCGCTCACTGGTATAGCACGTTACTATATTATTATTAATATAAACCGTATAATTTGAGTTTAATAATCATTTAAACTGATTAGCCGTTATACGCCAGAAGCCTTTATTTAGTAATGCCGTTAAATTTTAAGTAATACTTTCGATAAATGTATATTAATAACTAAGCCGTAATCGTTTTAAAGGAGCTTATTTTTAAGAAGTTAGGAGATGCCGTAATTGCCATATCTTAAAAAATTTAAGAATTGGAGGAAGTAAACCAATAACTTAAAACTTAACTTATTATGGCATTTAAGCAAAAGATTAAAGTTTTAAAACTTTTCGATAGTACCGGAAATGTGTAACACTTTTTAACCCAAAACAAATTTTATTTGTATTTTACCGGAATTTTTGAGTTGATAAGGTTAGTAAGATTATTACTGTGTTTGGAAGCCTTAAAGGAAACGTTCTAGAATGGTTTAAACCCATTTTGCGAAATTATTTAGAAAAAGTAAAACACGATAGAAAGATATTAACAGATTATTTTAATATTATAATTATCTCGAACAGAAGGTTAAAAATACATACGGAAATCTTAACGGAAAACGAAAAGCCGGATAAGATATATTCCAACTTACTTAAAAAGGTTTAACGTTAAAGTACGCACATTATTTAAACAAACCTTATTAGGTACCGGATAAATTAACGACAAAATTATAATAAATACCTTTTATCGAGGTTTAAAAAAACCGTTAAGGATAAAATAAATCTTTTTGAAAGATTACTTATTTGCGATAAATATGTTAATTAAGCGATTAAAATCTATAACCGGCAGTATAATCGACGTATGAAGAAAAAAGGATATTATATCCTTAAGCTTGAATGTTCGAAAGGTAATTAAAACAAGATTTATACCTTATAACCTATTGAACGGTAACAAGATCCATAAAGATAAACGCAGTTTAATAACGCGACCCCTGCATTATTAAATGTTATAAGTATAACAAAATGGGATACAAGGTCTAGTAATATAAAGCATTTAAAAAGCAACGATAAAACATTTAGATACCGGTTCCTCAAGCACTTATTTAGAATCACTAGGGTAATATTAACAAATTAATTACATAATTAAGATTAAAGATGATTATAATCCCTTTAAGATAGTATACGGAAAAGATCTTAAGAATTAACGATAGGACAGATATTTAAGGATATATACGCTTTCTAGGATACCATCGACGTTATATAAAACGGAAAAGGAATGGATTTATTAAAAAATTCCGAAGGCATTTTTAAAGGTAATTAATAACCTGAACTTGCGATTAACCTTTACGGACGATCCCGATAAATGATAAAAAATTAAGGATAAAGTTTTAAAAAAGGATAAGGAAATAAGATAATACGACGCCTAGTTCCAAGTACACTCATCGATCAATTGAATCCGTGCGCCCACCTATTTCCCACCAAAACATACCATTTTTACCCTGACTGTAATGTTAAAAGCCAATGGAAATAAATTAAGAAAAAATAATAATAATATGAGACTTTACCTAAATTCACTAATTTCTAGATTTTTTTATAAGTTTAATTATAACGTAGGGAGTTGTAGCTCTTTAAAGTCTTGTATAATTAATATTCCATGGAGTTTTAGATATTTGCAATGGAAAGTACTCTTACTAGTTACCATTCAATTTGCCATTCGCTAAGAGTATAATTAAAAGAAGGATGATTAGCAAATATACGTACTATATGTAATTCTCTATATAAATATCGAACTCTTATGTTTTTAACATTTCTATCTAATTTGTTATATTATATTAAATAACGTATGTTGTGGTGAGAAATAGGTAAGTGCACGGATACATTTGAACCCTTAGTGTACGATAAAAGGGATAAAAAGATCCCGAACCGGAATATATTAATAATAGAGGAAGATTTTTAAACATAAGTCCTTTTATTCGAAGTTGCCGTACGCCCACAGGAAGGACAGTTAAAATAGTTATAGATTTTTATCCAGTAAAATTAAAAGTCTATTAAGGCACCAAAGGATAATGTAAAAAATAAACATTACTTATAGAAAAAGCCGTAAGCTAATAAAACCTGCAAAAGTTAATAAAAACTTACTAAAAAGCTTTAAACGTAACGATAAAAGCCGAAAATAAGCTTGTTATTTTGTAAATATAAATTGGAATATATTAATTTACCGCATTTATGGAATACGGAATAACAAAAAGTAATCATATTATACCGGATATTATTATTTAATTTCAATTATTATAAAAGGTAAAGATGAAATCTTATATCGCCGAAGACGTGAAAATTTAAATATTTGCTTATGATAAAGGAAAAATTAGCCGCAAAATTAATTACCTTAAAATCTTTATTAAAGGACGAAACTAAATGATAAAGTTCGATATCGTTCCGATGAGGAACTACGATATGATCCTTAAAACATTATGGTTATATTAATATAACCCCTTAATTAATTAAATAATTAACTGAATAACGTTCGTTTTATATTTTTTCGATAAAAAAAGGTAAGATACGAAGAGATTTTAATATTTGATTTAAAATGGCAATAAATATAGGCATAAAGATATGATAAAAACTTTCTTACCTATAGGGAAAAAATATATAAAGGTTTAAGGTTGTTATTACAAAATATAACGTATTATTGTTATTATTAAAATAAAGGTAAGAAAGACAAACAACTATTTAAAGCGTTAGCCCTTAAAGCTAAAATAATGGCTAATATATTTTTATACTATCATAAATACGAACGATTATTCCGGAAGGAACTTGAAACGAAATTACTAGAATATAGCGAATAGGCTTATAAGATAGGTTTTAAGGAAGGAATATCGACCAGATTTTACCCGATTTATAACGTTAACGAAACGGAATTATAGGTATTACGTAAATACCTCGTAGATAAGTTTAAAAAAGCTTATATACGATACTCTACTTTATTAGCCGAATATTTTTAATTTTTTATATTAAGAAAAAACCGGAAAATCACGTTTAATTATCGATTACAGGCAACTAAATGATGACTTTACGGTTAAAGATAGAACATTATTACACCTAATTAGTAAAATAAGAAACAGCTTTTATGAAGCGTATTAGTTTATAAACTTAAATCTTAAAAAAGGTTATAATTAAAGCCGTATTAAATTAAGATACGAATGAAAGATAGCTTTTAGAACAAAATTCGTATTTTTCGAGTACTTCGTTATACTTTTCGGACTTACGAACGTACCAGTAACCTTTTAACCAATAGTTAATTACGTACTGAGGGAATACTTGAATATTTCCACTATTTATTATTTTAACAAAAATTTAATTTATTCAAAAAGTAAAAAAGAATATATGGGATACGTTTACATAGTTTCCCAAGCTTTATAAGATGTTAACCTATTGGTTAATACAAAGAAAAGCCAGTTCCATATATAAAAAGTGGAATTTTTAAGATACAATATTAGCTTAAAATGCATTAAAATGAATTCAAAAAAATATGGTAGTTATAAAAGAATAAAAGACGCTTACTATGATTAAGGAAGTGCAAGCCTTTTTCGGATTTGATAATTATTATAAGAAGTTTATTTGGTATTTTAATAAAATAGTTATATTATTGTTAAACCTAACGAAAAATGAACATAAAATTTTTTAAGATAATAAAAACAGAGAAGGTTTTTTTTAAAAATTAAAGAGGTAATTATCAGCGAGCCAGTATTAATTATATACGACCTAAGCTGCTTAATTAAATTTGAAACCGACATTTCGGATTACGCTTTAAACGTAAGAGCCGGATACCGTAATAATTAAGGTAATTTATATTCTATCGCCTTTTATTTTTATAAGTTAAAAGCAATAGAATTAAATTACGGTATTTCCGATGAAACATTTATAGCTACCGTTAAAACCTTTCCAAAATTTAAATATTATCTTAAGGAAAACGTATATTAAATTAAGGTATATACGGATTACGAAAGTCGTATTCGCTTTATTATTACCAAAGAACTAATAAAACGATAATTACTTTCCGCTGAAAGTTTAGCAAAATACAACTGTATTATTATTTATTAAAAAAATTCGGAAAATGGCAAAGCAAATGTATTTAACCGAAAACCAGATTTCAAGGAAACAATAATTAAAGTTAACCATAAATCTTTAATACCACGCCAAAAGGATATTTATAACTACGACAAATAATAACGATTAAAGTAATACCCTTTAATTTATACTAAAAATACCAAAAATATAATGATAATTTACCAGAGAGTTAAAAAATGGAAAGAATTTGAATTGTAAAGTAATACCGGGAAATATTGGTATAAAATATATACGAATATTAGTTACATAAATACCCAAGGATTTATAAGATCCTAAAACGACTAACATCTCAGACAAGCGAGTCCGACAAACAAGCGAGTCGGACATTTTTTAGATAATTTTAATAACTTATCTTTGTTCGCCTATTCTTTGAGATTAGCATTATGAAACGCCTTACAAAAAAAGCTAGAATAAATCTAACCGTTGAAGCCAAAAAAATCCCCGAAACTTAATTTTAAACGGCTTAATTTTATATACGAAATTACCCCGTTTATATTAAAAACCCGATTGAACGGCAAAGCTTCGCGAACTGATATTACCCTTAATTCGCGAAAATTAACGCCGGCCGAAGAAAAATCTGGTATCGAAAAAGTTCTTGACTTAAATACGGAAACTTTTTTTATCCTGTTTTAATATGTTAAAAGTATGGCCAATTTATTATTTACCTAGCGCGTTACGATATGCGTTAAAATTAAACAAACGCCCAACATCATTAAATGGTTTAAAAAATTAAAAATATATTTAAATCGAAAAATAAATTATTAAAAGGTTTTATATATAGATTTAAAGGTATCCTATAAATAATTTAACTTTATCCGGATTATAATTATTAAATATAATATCGTAAAAAAGTTACTTATAATTTTAACAAAATCTAATATTTAATATGGATTTTTTATAATAACGGATAAAATTATTATAAGGATCAAAAAATGTAAAGAATTTAAATAAATTATTAAAAAAGCGTGAATATATATTATAATTATATAAATTATTAATTCGTAAACTTAATCTTTACCGTTATTTATTATATAAATAAATAAACTTATTTTACTTTGAAATATTAAAAACATTAATTATTATCCAATTAAAAATACGGTATGAACTATAATAATTAAATCGTGAACGAATTAAATCTAAAATAAATTTAATATTTCGATAAATATATACGAAAGCCTACGGAAAAATCGAAACGTTTTTTATCCTCGATGGTTATGAATATTATTATTCGATCGAATTCGAAAAATATTACGTAAATAACAGTATTATTACGTTTTATATACTTAGTTATTGTTTATCGACTTTAATTTTTTAACTTATCATATTTTTTGGTTTTAAAACGCGTTTATTTATTATATATCGAAAATTTAATAGCACGTTATCATATTTGTATCGCGAAAAGGGAATTTCTTTTCGATTTTTACAATGCGTTGAAAAGTATCATTTCCGGCAGTTCCATTTTTACCTTTTTCGCGAAAATCCTTAAAAATATCCGTAGTATAATAAAGTAAAAACGTTACTTATAAAAAAGAAATAAAAATTACAAGGGTAAGTCGGCGACAAGAATTATTAAATCGGTTAATCTTTTAAATAAATGTTATCTCGTACTTTTGGTATAAAGTTCTTTTGCTTAAATAAAAAGTTACTTAATTATGCGAAATTAACTATACCTTTAATAAACCTTGGAAACCTAAAAATAAACGGCTTTAAAAAAGAGGAAGATTTATTATATAAGAAGGATAAGTTTTTTTTTTGGGCCAAAAAGGAAAAGGTTGGTAAAAAATCGCAGCTAATAACGGTTAAAGGTAACAGTTGTAAAAAGGTTAAAACGAAAGAACGGAAGTATGGCGTCTACGGCAAGCCTGGATATAATGCTCGTATTTATAAGGAAGTTATAAATACGTTTAACGAAAATAAATCGGATTAATTGAATTAATTTATGGCATTATAGTTATTGTATTTAAGTATGATATCGTGAAATGCTGAAAAGTATCCGACGCGCTTATCTGTCCGACTAGCTTGTCTAAGACGTGATAGCGTATTTATTACCTTTTTAAAATGAAATTAGTAATAAAGAAAGTACGATAGCAATATTATATATACAATAAAGCAAAAACTCGACGACGTAAACCATACGGAGAATTATAACCATTACCAGTTATAAAATAATTCTAGGATTTAATTATTTTCGATTTTATTATTAAACTTTTATTATTAAAAAATCCAACTACGGGCGTACATTACGACAGTATCTTCGTAATTGTTAACTGATTTACCAAATTTTGTTATTTTCTACTATATCATAAGGACATAAATTTAAAAGAATTAACATGCATTTTCAGAATATATATCTTAAAAGTATATGTATTATCGATAAAAAAACTTTTAAATAAAAACGGATATATATTTTAACGTTTTAGGAAGCATTTCTAACATAATTAAACCTAATTACAAATTATTTAAAGTGTTGAAACTTTAAATAAACGGATAAATAAAAAGAACTAATTAAATATTAAAAATATATTTACGATATTATATTAATTCCGAACAGAGTAATTAGGTCCACAAGTTATTTATCGTATAACTAACTTATAATATCAATTGATATAAAAGAATTAAAACGAATTTAGCAAATACCAACTTCCGTTTTATACCAAAAGTTTTTAAGGACGTATATAAAAAGGGACGAGTTAATATTAAACCAATTTTTATATTAAAATAACTTATATAATTATACGTAAAAATAAAAATAATCTTTAAGTTCGTACGTAAATAAATCAAAAAATATTATAATGAAACAAGGTTAAAGGAATTAACTTTCTAAAATGGAAAGACGGTTTATTTAGTTACCAAAAAATATTTAAATTAAACGATTAAATAAAAAACTTAATTTTAAATATATCGATTTATATAAGATCGCTGAGAAAATCTTAAGAAATAACTATTAATTGGAATTATTACTTAAAGTGGAATGTTAACTAATCTTTTATATTTCCTTATTTAAGTTAATAACGGATATTATTAAGGTTAACATAAGATACGAAAAAGAGGTAAAAGAAGATATATTAACATACGAAGCGGAAATGATTTTGGATGTACGAAAAAAAAGGTGGATTTACCGAGTACCTGGTTAGGTGGAAGGGTTATTTAAATTCCGAGAACACTTAGGAACCCGCTAAGAACCTTATAAACGCTTAGCGCCTTTTGAAGAACTTTTACTAATAATACCGGCACCGTTTAAAATGACTTTTCAATCCGGATCCGCTGGAAAGGATTAATTAGTAGCCCTTGAACCAAATTAATTAACCACCTTTATAGCCTAAACAGCTTACATAAAACCCTTTATCTTACCTTTTTCTTATTCTTTTAATTTATTTAGCAGTTAAAGATTACGATTAATTATTTCGATGCCCTTAAAATAAAGAAATTCCTTTTGACGACGTAAACGCTAAAGGCGGGCTATGCTTTATTTATTTCCTGTTGCGATTAAAGAAGCCGTTTTTCGGCAAGAATCTTTTCGCGTTTTAATAGTTTTTTTCCCTTAATAATATTGTGTAAATAATTAATTAAAACGCCCGAACTATTACAATTTCGTTTTTTGAGAATATAGTTGTTATACCGAACGGTACCTTCCGCCATAATATGGGGGTTTTTTTAAAAAAAAAAATATTTGAAACATGCGGAATAGGGTATGATTTCGAAACTTGAGTTCAGGATAGCAAGAACCAGGTTTTGGTGCTTTTTTGGATTAAAGCGTTTACGGGTTTTAATTTTTTCAATTTTTAATTCTTTAACATTTTTATTTTCTTGGTAATTCTCTTACTTATGACATTGAAGAAGAAAAAAGGAAATTATAATTACCCAGAAATTGAAGATTTTTGAGATAAAGATCCTAGAGGGGAAAAATCGTATTACAAACCAACACCTCCTAGACTTAGGAGAACGGTCGGGATAAGACGTGGATAATACCGACCGTGGTTAAGTGATGTGGATCCGAATAGATTTATGGATCCTTTTGGATCCATATATGTAAACGGTGTAGATCCGAAGGGATTTTCGAATTTATGGGAATTTAGTGTACTTATACGATATAAATCCGCTTGGATTTCCGGATTCAAAAAGATTTGTTTTAAAATATATACTTTCATTGCTTGCTATAATTTAGATAAATTATTAACCTGTAATATAACTTAATTTACCTACATTACCTCTAATAATTTATTATTATTAAACGTAATTATCCCAGATTATATTACTTAGCTTTTTACGATATTGTTGTTAACATAAACCGTACGATTTAAAGTTAATACTTAGTTAAACCGATAAGCCGTTATAAGTATAGTAACGTTATATTAAACCTTTAATATAAAATAAATAAACGCGTTTTACAACGGAAGAGCAAAAAACGTTAAAAGGTTAAAGCCGACAAAACGAATACGGGGGTATATAAAATGTAATAATGTTATTATTTGCTTAATATTTTCCGAAATCGATGGAATAATAACTTTCGTAACGGTTAAGAATAAAAAGGTTTAATTCTTTTCGTAGGTATTCGTATACACTGATTAAAATGTTGAATTTATTTTTAAATTTAATTCGTTTACTATATAATTATTATAATTCATACCCACTTTATAAACGATTAATAATAAATTGTCGCGATATTAATATTTAAAGTAATATTTTTAAGCACGGATACTAAATAAAAATATACCCTACTTTTACGAATTAATAATTTATTCTCGATTATTTTATTCCGTTTATTTAAGCCTTTTTACGTTTTTCAGTATTTATTATTATAATGCCGAATATCACTAAAAGGTTTTTTAAAAAACCGTTGCGTTAAAATTATTAAAGTTTTTACGATAACGTACCACACCAGCTCCCCGCTCACACCAGCTCGCCGCTCGTTTTTTTACCATTTTAACCATATAGCTTTAATCATTTATTTTTTAACATTAATAACATGAAACGGCTTATAAAAAAAGCGAAAATAAACCTAGCCGTTCAGGCTAAAAATCAGAACCCGAAATTTAATTATAAACGTTTTTATGCGATATATAACGTTTCCGAATTTACCTTAAGAGATCGATATAACGGTATAGTTTCCCGAACTAACATTATTTTTAATTTACGAAAATTAACGTTAACCGAAAAAAAAGCGATTATCGACCGTATCTTTATTTTAAATACGCGAACGTTTTTTGTCCGGCTTTAGTATGTTAAAAATATGGCGAATTTATTATTTACCTAGCGCGTTATAAAACGTATCGGGGTTAATTAGGCGTCGAAATTTATTAAACGGTAAAAAAAACTTTAAATACGTTTAAATTAAAAAATCGATTATTAAAAAATATTATATAAAGATTTAAAGGTATTTCGTAAGTAATTCGAACTTGTTTGGGTTATAATCGTAAAATACGGTATCGCAAAAAAGGATATTTATAATTTCGACGAAACGGGCTTTTTAATGGGGCTTTTTATAATATCGGGTATAGTAATTATAAATACTAAAAAACGTAAAAAACTTAAATAAGCGTAATAAGGTAATTAAGAATAGGTTATAGTTATATAAGTTATTAATTTATAAGGTTAAGTTATACCGTTATTTATTATTTTAGCGGGAAAAATTTACCTTAATTTTTAATATCGTAATAATTTATTATTAACCGATTAAAAAGTTGGTATTAATTTTAATAGTTGGATAATAAACGAATTAAGTTTAAAATAAATTTAATATTTTGATAAGTATATATAAACGCGTATAAAAAGAATTAAACGTTTTTTTATTCTCGACGGTTACGAAAGTTATTATTCGATCGAATTTAAAAAATATTACGCGAATAACGGTATTATTACGCTTTATATACCCGCGCATTTTTTTTATCGGCTTTAACCTTTCGACGTTTTTTATTTCTCCGTTTTAAAACGCGCTTATTTGCTTTATATCGAAAGTTTAATACGATATTACCATATTTATATCGCGAAAAAAGATTTCCTCGCCGGTTTTTACGACGCGTTTAAAGCTGCCATAACGTCCGATAATATTAAATCCGGATTTGCAAAAGCTGGATTTGTTTTATTCGATTTTAATAACGTTTTTTCCGAATTAAAAGTTTTTCCGGTTATACCTATACCGACGGTTTCGCTATTTACCTTTGCCGGTTTTAATCTTTCCCTTTTTACGAAAACCCTTACAAATATTTATAAAGTAATTAAATAAGGACGTTATTTATAAAAAAGGATTAAAAATTATTAAGGTAATTCGCCGACAAAAATGGTAAAATCGGTTAATCTTTTAACGAAAAGTAATTTATTGCTTTTATACGAAGTTATTTTTTTTCGAAAAAAAACCGCCTAATTACGTAAAACGAACCATATTTTAAATAAACGTTAAAGGACTAAAAATAAACGTTTTCAAAAAGAAAGGATACTTATTATATAAAAAGGATAAACTTTTTTGGCCGAAAAAGAAAGGGGTGGTAAAAAAATGCAGCTAATAACGGTTGAAGGTAATTATCGTAAGAGGGTTAAGACGAAGGAACGGCGATGTCGCGTTTGCGGTAAGCCTGGACATAATGCGCGTATTTGTTAGGAAGTTATAGAGATGTTTAGCGATGAAAAATCCGATTGATTTTAATTGATTTAATATGTTATAATTGACTTATTTAAGTTTGTTATCGTGAAGTGTTAAAAAACGAGCGGCGAGCTGGTGTGAGCGGGGAGCTGGTGTGGTACGTTATATTATTTTACAATTATAGCCCGAATAAGTTCTAACTATTTCCGAAATATATTTTAATATTTGTATAATAATTTTCAATACTTAATTTTACGATGTGAACGCGTTTTAAAAAATGTTCCGTTTAATAAATTTTAACTTCTAATTAATTTTAAGGTATTCGGTAACGTATTACGTAAATAATAAATTCGTTTTATCTTTAACGTATTAAAGCCGGATACAAAAAGTTTACGTATTTAAGTTAAGGAATTTTTAATATTCGATTTCTTTTTCGGTCGCCGTTCATTCTCGCGAATTAAGGATAATATCGGTTCGGCCGCGTTTACCGTTATATCGTTAATATAAAACAAAATGGGCGACTTTATATATAACACTAAATGTGGCATAATTAAGCTTCGAGTTCCTTTTTTTAATCTAAACGGCTAGGTTTATTTTCGCCTTTTTAAATAAACCGTTCCATATTGTTGGCGTTAAAAAGTGGATAATTAAAGTTGAGTGGTTAAAATGCGTTAAAAAATCATCAGGTTCGGTGGTATGACGGCTAAGGGGTTTAACCAACTATTAAACCCAGTCGTACGGTTTATGTTAGCTGTAGCAATAAAAGTATTTAATAGTTACGTCTGGTAATAGCAGATTGTTAAAGGTAATCTGGGGAACCAAGTTATATTACAAGCTAGTAATTTATCTAAACTATAAAAGGTAATAAGCATATATATCCTCGTTTTAGCTTAAAGTATTTAAACGGCTTAAACCCTTAAGCACGTTAAGCCCTTTAAGTTTTCATAACGACTTAAGGAATTTAAGGTACTTGGCACTTTAAATCCTTTAAACCTATTACGTAATTTCTTAACTTTAGTCGGGATCAACTTTTTTGAAAGATCCGACTGTTTATATTGTAATTAAAACTGCTCGGTTATAATACGATTTCTCCCCTTTAAGATCTTTGCCTTTAAAAATCGATTTGTTTATTTGTTAATTTTGGTAATTAACCTTTCTTTCTTTATATTTATCATATCGGATCGAATTATAAAACGTCACTTTCGTTAACGTACTGACGCTTTTGCTTTTTTAAAACTCATTAAACGTTTTAGTTTTGATATGCCTTTTTATTTTCGTTGCAAAAAAAAAGGGTATAAACTATAAGGTCGCCCGTGGTTCCGTAAAATGCGTACGATGCGTTTGTTATGGTAATTTTTGTAATATTTTTGGGCCTTCGGAAACGGAATATCAAAAGATTTTTAATAAAAAAAAGCCTTTGGAACGTAAGGAAAAGCAAGCTTAAAAGATATTACGGGCCGCTATTAACAAGCTTAATCGTTTACAAAAACAAAAACGGCTTCTCCATCGTCGGGGTATCGAAATACTTCGTCGTAATATTAAAGGTATGGAGGCGATAAAAAAATTTAAACGTTTAAAAAAGGAGCAAGAACAATTAAAGGCGGCGGTTACCGCAGTTACGTTAAGCCAGGTCGCAAATCCGATCGACTGGTCTAAGCCTATTAATTGGTTAACTGTTAACTAGGGCGCATCCGTCGTTACTAGTGAAAGCTTTTTAATAGGCGCTAAGCGTTCATAAAATTCTTAACGGGTTCCTAGGTATTTTCGGAATCTGAGCAGCTTTTTTATTTAATTAGGTACTTAATAAGTTCATTCCTTTTTCGTATATCTAAAATCCTTTTTGTTTCGTATATCGGTATATCTTCTTTTATTTCCTTTTTATATCCTATGTTAACTTTGATGGTATCTACTGCTAACTTAAGTAAAAAAACGTAAAAAACTGGATAAAGTTTAACTTTAGGTAATAATTCCAATTAATATTTATTTTCTGAAATTTTCTTAGCAATCTTATATAATCCGATATATTTAAAATCAAATTTTTTATTTAATCGTTTGGTCTGAATGTTTTTAGGAGCTAAATAAACCATCTTTCCCTTTTAAAAGGTTAATCCTTTCGATTTTTTCTGGTTATAATACTTCTTCATTTAATTACGTACGAATTCGAATTCTGTTTTTATTTCTGCGTATAGTTGTTCAAGTTGTTTTAATAAGAATTGCTTTAACGTTAACAGGTCCTTCGCGTATATTTTTATAAACTTCTGGTATAAAAACAAAATTGGTATTTACTGGAATTATTTTAGTACTTTTATAATAACTAATATTATAAGCCAGTTATGTATTAAGTAACCTTTAAAACTCAATTATTTTGTTCGTAATTAATATAACATTATAGGTAAGTTTTAATATTTGGTTAATTCTTTCTGTTTATCTATCCGTTTAAGGTCTAAATACGTTAGATAGTTTATAATTTAAGCCTAATTGCGCCATAAATCCTTACCAGAATTTCGAAATAAATATTACTTTTTTATTTAAAATGATTTCCGTTGATAATCCGTATTCTCTTAAAATATGTCTCAAAAAGATATAAGACATTTATTTTACGTCTATATCCTTATTATATGGTAAAAAAAAAAAAAAAAAAAAGAAATTGGTAAATCGGTTAACGATTATAAAAATGCTGTCGTAATATATACTCGTAACTAAATCTTTTAATAATAAAAGTTTGGTAATAAACTCGAAAATAACTAAATCCCATAGTCATTTTGCGATTAGTAATAGCTGTAATTCTCCGTATAGTTTATATCGTTAGGTTTTTGCCTTATTGCAAATATAACATTACTATCGTATTTTCTTTACTATTAATTTCATTTTAAGAAAATAATAAATGCATTATAGTCGTTTTAAAATTTTATAAATTCGTAGGTATCCGTATAATTAATGCTCGTATATATCTCGTATTAATATTTCCTGGTACTCTTTTAGGATTTATGTTTTTTTCATTCTTTGGTTTTTAAGTAAGTTATCAATTAAGGGGCGTTGTTCTAATTATTACTATTTGTCACAATTGCAGGTATTTTTCTAATATGGTATCGAAAATCTGGTATTTAACCTTAATTACCTTTTCTTCGAAGTTCGGTCTTCGATTTAACACGTTTACTTTGCCGTTTTCCGATCCCTTTTAATTGATAATAACAAAAACGTATTTTGCTAATTTTTCGGCATAACGTAATTATCGTCCTATAAATCTTTTAATAATAATAAAGCGAATAAGGTTTTTATACTCGGTATATATATACCTTAACCTGGTAAAGGTTTCCCTTAAGGTAATGTCTAAATTCTCGGAAAACCTTAATAATAATTATAAATTCCTTATCGGAAATAGCATAATTTAGTTTTGTTCCTTTTAATTTGTAAAACTACAAAGCGATAAAATATAAATTACCTTAATTATCTTAATATCCGGCCATTACGCCCAAAGCGCAATCCGAAACGTCGGTTTCAAGCTTGACTAAACGTTTCGGGTCATACATAATTAGTACTGGCTTGGTAATCGCGTTTTTAATCTTTTAAAAAGCGGTTTCCATTTTTATCATTTAAAGAAACTTATTTCCTTTTCTTATTAAGTTAAATAATAGGGTAACTATCTTATTAAAGTTTCGAATAAACTTTTTATAATAATTAGCAAATCCGAGGAACGTTTGCATTTCTTTAATTATGGTAAGTATCTTTTATTTCTGTACTATAACAATCTTCTTAAGGTTTATTTTAATATATCCTAAGGTAATAATATGTCTTAAAAATTCCATTTTTTGCGTATAAAACTAGCTTTTCTCCGTATTAACTAATAGGTTAACGTCTTATAAGGCTTAAAGAACTGTATGAACGTATTTTATATGTTTTTTTTGTTTCTCGAATAAATAAAAATGTTATCGAAATAACAAATAACGAAAATATCCAAATATTCCTTAAATACGTGGTTAACCATTCACTAAAAGGTTATTAATACGTTCGTAAGTCCGAAAGGTATAACGAAATACTTAAAAAGTCCGTACTTCGTTTTAAAGGCTATCTTCCATTCGTATCCTGGCGTAATACGGATCTAATTATATCCTTTTTTAAGGTTTAAGCTTATAAACTAATTTGCTTCGTAAAGGCGATCTTTCATCTCGTTAATTAAGGGTAGTGGTATTCTGTTTTTAACCGTAATACCGTTTAATTATCTATAATCGATAACTAAATATAACTTCCCGTTTTTTCTTAATACGAAAAATATAAGGTATCCGGCTAATAAATTAAAACCTTATATATAACCTTTTCGAAGCTTATCTTTAAGGTATTTACGTAATTCCTATAATTCTATTTCGTTAAGGTTATAAATTGGTTAAAATCTGGTTAATATTCCTTTTGAAGGACTATCTTATAATCTTATTTGCTGTATTTTGGTAACTGCGTCTCGAATTCCTTTCGAAATAATCATTTATAGTTGTAGTACTATAGAAGTACAATAACCATGGTTTCTGGCTCTAGGGGCTAATGCTATAGGTAATCGTTTATCTTTCGTAACTTTGTTCTAATAATAACGATAATACCTCATATTCTTTTATGGTACTTTTATTCTTTTTTATATTTTATTCTTATAAGTAATAAGGTTTTTATCTTATCCTTATGCCTGCATTCCTCGCCATCTTCGATTGAATGTTAAAATCTTTTCGTATTTTGCTTTTTTTATCGAACGGATATAAAGCGAACTTTATTTAACTAATTATCCAATCGATTAAAAGGTTATACTAGTATAACCATAATTTTCCGAGGATTATATCGTAATTCCTTATCGGAACGATATCGAAAGCTGCTATTTAGTTTTACCTATTAACGAAAATCTTAAAGTAATTAATTTCGCGGGTAATTTTTCCATTATCGTAAATAAATACCTAACCTTTTGCGTTCTCGGCGATATAAAGTTCCATTTTTTCCTTCTATGGTAATCGAAGTCGGTTAAATACATCCAGTGTAATATAATTACCTCCTATTATTCCGTAATCCACAAATGCGATAAACTAATATGCTCCAATTCGTACTTGCAGGGTAATAAGGTTATTCTTGGCCCTTATCGTCGCCTTTAAAGCCCTTCGAGGAAACTTTTGTTAGCTTTTTTAAGTCTTACCATCCTGCGGTTTTCCTATAGGTAACGTTCGTTTTTTAATTTGTCTTTTAACGCTTTAATGCGCTTTTAGTTTTGTTAATTAAAAACTTATAATTACTTTAGCTATCCTTCCTGTCGGCGTAAGGTAACTTCGAATATAAGGATTTATATCTGGAAGTTTTCTTTATTAACCTATTCTGATTCGGGATCCTTTTGTCTCTTTTGTCGTGCTTAAAATTGAGTATCGTATTGCCTTATATTTTCGAGGGGGGTTTCGTCTTTAATTTTTTGTCGTTCGTTCAGGTCGTCCGTAAAGGTTAAACGGAAGTTTAAGTTGTTAATTACTTCCAAGGATGCCTTTATGATAATCTAGTAAACCCATTCCTTTTTTATCTTATAGTCGTATTATCCAAAATAATATATAAGGTTTCCGTCAGGATAGGTCTTTCCTTCGGGCTAACTTACTATTACCGTAATAATATTAATAATGTTTTCCGAGGCGTACGTCCTTAGGTATTTGTATTATCGTTAATCCCTAGGATCTTTTCCCTTTTAATTATGGAAATCGAATCCCTAATTATACATTCGCGTAAGTCTTTTTTCGATATATCGTTATTTTTCCATATATCTAAAGCAATAGGCGCGTTTATACTGGATAACATAAAGTTTCCCGTATTGGTCCGGCTATACTGATAGCAGGTCTTCGTCTCAACCTTGGTATTCCTTAATCCATGCGTTTAGCTTTAACTGTTCGTACCGCTATCGCCGGTTTTATTATAAGCGGGAAAGTAACTTATCCTTTATAAGTTATTTCCATCCGTTACGTTTTTTTAGCCATTAAGTTACTATAGGTCCTGCGGTAAAGGTTCGCTATTCCTAAGTAACTACCTAAAATAGTTTCTTAACTTCCTAAAGCCCTTATTATACTTTCTTAAAGGGGTTATGATTATTTCTAACCTTAATCATATTAATTAATCGGTTATTATCGTTTTAGTTGTTTTGGGGGGGGGTCCTTAAGGGATCGGTATTCAGATGTTTTATCGTAACCTTTTTAATACTTTACATTAATAAGCTTTATATCTTATTTTGTTACAGTTAAAGCATTTAATGGTACGGGGGTTACGTTGTTAAATTACGCCTAATTTTATAGGTCCTGGTACCGTTTTATGGGATATATTAATTCCTCGTAACGTATTAATATTAGGGGGATACCTTAGTTTATTGTTTTGAAGAGTATTGCTGGTCGTCGATTTTGACTTCCATAGCGATGTAATTCACCAACTTTTCGGGGCGTTTATCCTTCAACAAATTTTTCTATACTTTTTTTTCAGGCCGTCGAAAAACGTAACCATTAATGCTTCTTATCCCAACTTAATTTTCGAAGCTAGTTAAACGAAGAAATTGCCGTATCCGGAGGTTGATCCTTTTTATTTTAAATCCTTAATTTTGTTTTTAACCTTAATTTTTTCGTGTACTATTTTAAATACTTTTCTTAACTTTTCTTTAAACTTTTCGTAATTATTATAAATAGCTGTGGTTTTTGCGGACCTTTATTCGGAGGGGTTAGTAATTATCATTCCGTAAGGAACTGTTATAACTTGATGGTGGTTCCGTCGAAAGGGGTAGGTTTAGTAGGTTTCAAAACTTCCCCAGCTTTTTTGCCGTAAGCTGCCTAAGTAAGTTATGCTGGTTAAACTGGCTGATTTAAGGGATCGGGTTATTTCATGTTTACTTATCTTTTTAATTCGACCTTTTAGGTTTTTAATTAATTAGGAGTTTTTTTTAAACGTATTAGTAAATTCGATTTTGTCGTTAGTAAATTGCGTAACCGCGTTAATTATCTAATTAAGTTATCGTAAAGCCTTTTCTTAGGAAATACTAAGTTAAGTTTCCTTATTATTAAAGTTTATAGTATTATTTTCGGAGATTTAAAAAGTTCCATTAAAAACGGGCTGCTTGCTGGACGATATAATATTAAGGATATTGCTTAAAGTCTAATAACATTATTAAATAAAAGCTTATAACGTATAACGGTTAAGGGGTTTAACTAATTATTAAACTTAGTTATACGGTTTATGTTAATAATAATATCGTAAAATATTAACTAATAAAAGTATTTAATAATTACGTTTAATAATAGTAAATTATTAAAAGTAATCTGGGTAACCAAGTTGTATTATAAGTTAGTAAGGTATTTAAACTATAAAAGGTAATAAACGTATATATCCTTATCTTGGCTTAAGGTACTTAAGCGGCTTAAACCCTTAAGCTCGTTAAGCCCTTTAAGCTCTCATAACGACTTAAGGAGCTTAAGGTACTTGGCGCTTTAAGTCCTTTAAGCCTGTCACGTGATTTCTTGGCTTTGGTCGGGATCAACTTTTTTGGGAGATCCGACCGTTTGTATTGTAGCCAAGACCGCTAGGTCATAACAGGTGGTGTATCCGGTTCAGTGGTATGGTACGTTATATTTAATTAAAGTATTAAATATTAATATTCAATATTTATTTTACATCCAAATGTATTTGAATATTATTATAAGTATACCGCAAAGCAGTAAAAGAGTTTAATGCTAATAACCTTTTCACTTATATAATGTTCCTTAAAGTCCTTACTTGGTGTAAATATTATACTAATGATGTATAAATAATTTCTGTATTTTATATTATTACTGGTAACCGTTCAGAATAAAACAAAAGACCTATATGTATTAATTAAATAAAAGGAGAAGATTAGAGTATTTAAAATAACCACGGTAATTTAAGAGTAGTTAAATTTTAAACTCCATGACGAAAACCCTAAAAAATATATTAAATTATACCCCCAAAACTCACTATTCCTATTATTAAATAAGGAAGCCGACCATTTAAAAGCCGATTAATTATTTCGTTTTATATAAAGTAAACGACTGCGACTGATAAATAAACCGAGCAAGATAGCCAATAATCCACCAAGCAAAATATTACTTATTAAGTTTCCTACTCCCTAACCTTAGCTACCTATTAATTATACCAAACTTTAAAAGTATTTATACCTTCTCCTTTAGTTTCTTAAATTACTTAATTCTATCAGGTTTCTAAAAACTTAAATTTTCAATTTAAATGTAAATTACGACCACCTCCTAGTAATTCAAAGTCCGAAGAAAAAAACCTCGGTATACCATGCCGTATAGAATATATATATTAATCTATGAAAAAGCGACCTAAACCGTACTTCCTACAAAGCTAGCCTAATTGGCCTAACTATAAAAACTCGATCACAAGATAAAGCTAAAAAAAAACCCCAACAACTCAAATAACGAAATAAATTAACGAAACTCCGAAAACAAAATCCGAACTGAAAACAAAGAATAAACTGCACAAACGCTAACTAAACCAATTAATAAGTTTCAAATAACCCCTTTTTATTTATAACTTTAACATTTAATTTATTCGTAATTATTTCTTAAAATAAACCGAGCACCAATTTAAAATTTTTTTTTAATATGTAATGGGGCTGCGTTTGAGCCCCATTGTGGCACCAAGCTTTCGTCGGTGCCAAGCCGCTAGGAGTGCGCTGCGTTAGCGCAGCGCCATATATTTTCGCATATAAACCGCATTTTCTTTTTTCTTTTTTTTTTCTTTTTAATTTAAAAATAAAACCCTCTAGGTTACTTTTTATAGATCGTATAGGTTAAGCTTCTTATATATTTTTTAACTTACAATTAGCAGAGTACGAGACGTTCGGGATTAGATGGAAAGATCCTTAAACGCTTCTTACGGGGCTTAGTAAGGGGTCCCCATGGGCCCGGAGGTGCAGGCGATACTGAACGCGATGACAAAAACCTTGACCTTTTTTTAATAGCCTTAAAGTAACGTCTAAGTTCCTAATTCGAAAAGAGTAGGAAAAAAGCGGTTTTAATTAAGAAATACGTAAAAAAGCGACATATTATTAATAAAAACTTGACGAACGTAATTAAGTAGCTTAAAAACGGATTTATCGTTTAATAAGAAATCCTTAATTAGTTATAAGCTCGGAAGGTTTCCGCGGAGAAAACTTTTACTTTATCGACGGAGCAATTATAAGCTTAGCCGACTTTTACCTTCGAAGCGGCTTAGGCGGCCGAGTTAATGCTTAAAACTAAGCGAAAGCCGTTGTTATGATCGGAGAAGTTTAACGGAATTAAAGAGAAGTTTCTCGGGTAGTATGCTTTTATGAGTTATAAATTAGAGACGGATATCATTTTTGTGAAAGGGGTTCGGGAGTAGTTTTATGCCATATACGAAAAGTTAAAAGGTAATATATAACGTATGGTTATTATATATTATATTATTAAGGGCTTAAACGGTAATTATAACCTTATAAGTTTCCTTTAAACGTTATATAAGTAATATAACGACTAATACCGGAGGGAAAAAGCTACCGAACGATTTAGAAGCTTAAAGTAAATTAATTACGGAAAGTTTTTATTTTTTTATTTAACGTTTAAAAAAATATTAACCGACGTAAGGGGTGTAACGTAGTTTATAAATGCGAAACTTACGTTCTTAAAAGAAGCCTTAAATAAAAAGCTTACTTAAATGTTAATTTTAATAAATTTACCCGATATTTATAACGTCTAGGTAAATAAAGTTATAGAGATCGCCGGGCGTTTCGAAAGAATAAGGTGATATAAAGGGATTAATAGCTTGATAGCCGTTCCCGGCGACGTTGGAGGATTTTTAATTAACTTAAACGGCGATACAAACATATCGGAAGTTTTAATTATAGGCTGATAGGGTTAAAAAGCGCAGGCCTCGTTTTCCGCGCTTAAGTAATGCGCGCGTTAGGTTTTTTAAAAGGAGAAGGACGTTTGTAAGGCGAAAGGCCTGTATTTGCGATGCGGTCGTTTTAACTGTAGGGCAAATCGTTACCTTTATTTGCCTGCGAAAAAACCGCAAAACGGAATTAATTCCTTAAAAATTACCGATTTTAAAAAATTAAAGTCGGAAAACGGAAAAGGAAAAAATAAATTCCCGAATATCGGCGCGTTAACGGGCGAAATACGACCTAGGCGGAAATAAATATTATGAAGTAAAATATAAACGGTTTATTATTTATTATCGATATGTACATTAATTCAAAAAAAGTGTATGAAAACGTTTATTAATTAAGGATGTAAATATGTTGCCGTAATATGTAAAAAATTCGCAAAACGATTAAAGTTGTTGCGTATTTTAATTAAAGTACGAAAATTAAAAAAGGTTCGGGAAAAAAGCAAGCTTTATCGAAAAGAAATTAAGAAAATGACGTATATAAAGATAGACGTCGATAGCTTTAAAATTAGGACTTTTGTTTATATTATCGCTGGTTTAAATTACCTTTTATTATTAAGGAAACTTTAAATAAAACGTTACGAGGTTACTTATTACGCGAAGACGTACTTTTTAACGATAAGGGGCGTAGGCGGCATGAATGTTTATAAAAAAAGATACGAAAAGTTAGGGAGTTGCGTAAAAGCAGCTCGCAAAACGCGGATGATTTTAATAACCGCATCTAGGCGGAGGTACGGCGGATAAAAAGAATAAAAAAATCTCGATTAAAAATTTAGTTATTTTCGGTTACTTTAACCGATATTAATAAAGCCTTAACGCCTAAAAGGGAAGCCTTAGTAAATAAGAAGCTTCCGTTTAGGTTAAAAGCGTTCCGGAAGCTTTTTAATAAAGAGTTAAAGGACGCCTTATTACTTTTATCGTTAAAGGGTCGATTATAAGATCCGATTACGCCGCGACGAAGCCGGGCAAAAGATGCCTATACCATGGGGACTCTTATATGGCATATCCCGTAACAAACTGTTAGCATTAAGGAAAACCTTAACAAAACTTTTTAATAAGGGATATATTCGTGCTAGCAATTCCTTAGCAAAAGCCGCGGTCTTATTCGTAAAAAACCAGGAGAAGGATCACGTTTTTGTTGCGACTATCGAGCATTAAATACAATAACCAAAAAAATTAATACCCTTTACCTTTAATTGCGGAAACCTTAAGGATATTATCCCGAACGAAGTAATTCATAAAAATAGACGTATAAGCAACGTTTTATAAGATCAGGATTAAAAAAGGGAACGAATAAAAAACCACTTTCCGAATGCGTTTTAGGTTATTCGAATAGTTGGCAATATTATTCGAGTTATGCGGTATTCCTGCGACGTTCCAGCGTTATATAAACGGAGTGCTAGAGGAATGCTTAGATATTTTTTATTCTGTTTATATAAATAATATCTTTATCTTCTTTTCGGAATTTAAGGAAGACTATATATAAAAAATAAAGAAGGTTTTAAGCCGTTTGGGAAAAGCGGGCCTTAGCTTCGATATATGCAAATGCGAATTCGCCGTCAAAATACCTGGGGTTTATTATAAAAGCAGGACGGGAAATACGGATAATCCAAAAAAGCTATACACGATTAAGAAATGGGAAGTTCTTAAGATATTAAAAAACGTACGGAATTTCCTAGGCTTCGTTAACTTTTACCGCGAATTTATAACCCGCTATACGGAGCTAATAACCCCCTTAATCGCTTTAATCCGGAAAGGAATATCATTTCGTTAAAAGAAGGAAAAGGTAAAAGCGTTTAAGTAACTTAAAAACGCCTTTATATTAAAGCTAATTCTTGCACAATAAAATCTTAAGAAGTTTATAATAATAAAAGCGGATTATTTTAGAGACGTTTATGGGGGGTGGTTATTTTAAACTAATAAGCAAAGAATGTTACGCCCGGTCGCTTATTATTCGAGAAAATTAAACGCCGTTAAATCCAATTCCGAAATTTATAATAAAAAGCTTTTAGTAATAATTAATTATTTAAAGGTTTAGGATATAAAATTACGTAACCTAATAACTTTATTTAAGGTAATTACCGACTATAAAAACTTGAAGTATTTTATAACTACCAAAATGTTTAACAAACGCCAAATAAAGTAATCCGAAAAACTTTTTCGATTTAACTTCCATTTAGAATTTCGCGAGGGCCGTTTAAATACTAACCTCAATACGTTTCGCGTAGAGAATCAAATATGCTTACGGAAAAAACGGATAGTAAAAATTTAGGTCCAAAGTTTTAACTGTTAAAAAATAAATAATTCCTTTTATCGTTTACGAAAAGCGAAAACGGTATAAACGAATTACTAACGGTTAACAGTACTGGTACGATAAGGAATAAATTGCCTTGAAGAACATAAATACTTTAATATTACAAAAACTTTTAAAAAACCTAAAACGTAACATTAAAGCATAATAAAAATTACGTTCGAATTATTAATGCTATTACCGAAAGCGAACGTAATTTTCCCGTAAAACTAAAGTTGTTAATATTAATCGCGGAATACTTATTAACGTACCACACAAGCGAGTCGCTCGCACAAGCGAGTTGCTCGTTTTTTTAGCATTCCGCGACAGCAAATTCAAATTAAGCAACCATAACGTATTAAATCAATTCAAATTAATCGGATTCTTTTTCGCTAGACGTATTTACAGCTTCTTCACAAATGCGCGCATTATGTCCGGGCTTGCCGCAAACGCTACATTTCCATTCCTTCGTTTTAACCTTTTTACGACGACTACCTTTAGTCGTTGTTGGCTGCGCTTTTTTACCACCCCTTTCCTTTTCGGCCAGAAAAGCTTGTCCTTTTTGTATAGTAAATGTTCTTCCTTTTTGAAAACGGTTATTTTTAATTCTACGACGTTTATTTAGGACGTAATTAATTTCGCGTAATTAAGTAGCCTTTTGTTTTAAGAAAGTAACTTTATGCTAAAGCACCAGGTAACTTTTGGTTAACAGATTAACCGATTTAACGATTTTTGTCGGCGAGCTACCCTAATACTTTTTAATCCTTTTTGTAAGTAACGTCTTTACCTTATTACTTCCCGGATATTTATAAAGGTTTTCGTAAAGGGCGAAAGATTAAAACCGGCAAAGGTAAGCGGAAAGATTGTCGGTATAGGTATAACTGGAATTTCCAAGTCGGAAAGAACGTTATTAAGATCATGGAACAAGTCCAGCTTTTGCAAATCCGGATTTGATATTATCGAAAGTTATAGCAGCTTTAAACGCGTCGTAAAAACCAACAAGGAAATCTTTTTAGCGATATAGGTATGGTAACGTCGCATTAAACCTTCGATATAAAGCGAATAAGTACGTTTTAAAACGGAAAAGTAAGATACGTCGAAAGGTTAAAGCCGATAGGAGGAATACGCGGGCATGCAAAACGTAATAATGCCGTAATTCGCGTAATATTTTTCGAATTCGATCGAATAGTAACTTTCGTAGCCGTCGAGGATAAGAAGACGTTTCGTTCCTTTCGTACGCGTTCGTATATGCTTATTAAAATGTTAAAATCATTTTAAGCTTAATTTGTTTATTATTTAATTATTAGGATTAATACCAACTTTTTAATCGGATGGTAATAAATTATTACGATACCAGGAATTAAGGTAGGTTTTCCCCGCTAATATAATAAATAAAAATATAGCCCAATTTTGCAAATTAACAATTTGTATAACTATTACCTATTCCCGATTACTTTGTTAAGCTTGTTTAGGTTTTTTACGTTTTTTAGTATTTGTAATTACTATACCCGATACTATAAAAAGCTTTATCAAAAAGCCCGTTTCGTCGAAGTTGTAAATATCCTCTTTCGTAATGCCGTACTTTGCGATTATAGCCCGTATAAGCTTAAACCATTTGCGAAATACTTTTGGGTTTTCGCATAATACCCTTTATTAATCGATCTTTCGATTTAAACGCCTTTTAAGTTTCTTTTGCCGTTTAACAAAATTCGACGCCTAATTAACCCCGACGCGTTCCGTAATACGTTGGGCGAGTAACAAATTTGCCATATTTTCAACATATTAAAGCCGGATAAAAAACGCTCGCGTATTTAGGTTAAGGATTCGGTCGACAATGGATTTCTTTTCGGTCGGCGTTAACTTTTGCGAATTAAGAATACTGTCGGTTCGGGCGCGTTTGCCGTTATATCGGTCTCTTAAAGTAGAATATAGAACGTCATATATTGCATGAAGACGTTTAAATTCAAGTTTCGGGTCTTTTTTCTTAGCCTGAAGGGCTAGATTTATCCTGGCTTCTTTTGTAAGCCGTTCCATATTATTGGTGTTAAGGAATAAAGAATGAATGTTGGATGGTTAAATTGTCAAAAAAACGAGCGACTCGCTTGTACGAGCGACTCGCTTGTGTAGTACGTTAAACGTTAAAAGATTACCTTAATTTCGTAAACGCTTATGGATTTCGGATTAAAAACCGCTTAAAACGGCTTTAATCCAGAATACGTACGATTTTAATATGGTAAAGCATCCGGGAAAAGAAGTTAGGATAGCAGTATTTATAAGAAATTTCTTTTGGCCCGGAATGCACCGTATAGTTAAAAGATTTTGCAGGAATTACGACGTATACGGTTATAAAAACGTATAAAAAGATAAGAAAAAGGGGTTATTAAGATTATTACTAATCGTTAAACGGTTTTAGAGCAAATTGTCGATCGATTTTATAACCAACATACTAGCCGTTTCCGAACATAACCTACGTTTCCTAATAGTTATAATAAACCGATTATCCAAGTTAGTTACTTTAAAAACGATGTTTACGATAAACGCAAAAACTTACGCAAAGGTATTCGTATAGGCTTATTAAAGGTTTTATGCCTTTCCCCGGGTTATTATAAGCGATAAAGGAAGCAACTAAGTAAGGAGGTTTTAAAAAAGGCTTTACGAGTTAATAAGGATAGAGCAACGTTTATTAACCGTATTCTATCCGGAAACTTATGGCGTTACGGAAAAAGCAATTCAGAAAAGATTAACTTATTTTTAAACTTTCGTAATATACGCGTAATAAAAATAAAGTAAGCTTTTTCCGGGTACGATACTTGCAATTAATAACCGCGATACGACTTTAATAAAATTAAACCTATTTTTCCTACTTTACGAATACCATGCCGACCCGGTCCCGTAAGTAAAAAGTAGCTTAATACCTGTTAAAAATCCCCGTATAAAAGCCGAAAGCTTCGTATAAAGGTTATAGAAAAGGATTAAGTTCGCTTAAGCGGCTATGACAGCCGTCTAATAAAGGCAGAAAAAAGCAGCAAATAAACGCCATTTTCCCGCGGAGAAATACGAGGTGGGAAATAAAATATAATTATCCCTTAAAAACGTTGTTACCGTGTAGCCCATAAAAAAGCTAGGTTAACTCCAGGCGAAATATTAGGTAACGAAGGTAATAAACTTATACGTAGTAAAATCTAATACTTCCGAAAGGATTTATAACCGTTTTTACGTAAATCCTCTATTATCCTAAATTAACGTAAATACTTAACCCCCTTTAATATTAACGAAAAAAAGGGAACTAAAGTACGTAATAAACCGCATCTTATAAGCCCGTATTAAAAGGATTAAAAAAGGCTTTCGAAAGGAGATCCTAATTAAATGGAAGGGTTACATAAAACCCTTTTGGAAGCCGTTTAAAGAATTTAAAGGTATAAAGGTTATAGAAAACTTCGAAAAGGAGTATGGCGACCTTGCAACTAACGACGGACCCCAAATATAACGTACCTTGCAAAAAAGAAATTCCTAAAGGTTTGCTTTTAAACAACCTATGAATAAACCCTTAAATAACGTTAAAGTTTCGGTAAAGCCGCTCCGGAACTGAAATTTTTTAACGGGTACGCAACTTATTAATAACGTACGGATAAAAAGGGGAATTATAAAAGTAGAAACATGAATTACTTGAACATTTAAATGTCTATAAAACCTTTAAAAAAATAGAACGTACGTACTACCTTCTTAAAATAAAATCAATAGTAAAAAAAATTCGACGGCAATATATGTAACAAGGCAAAGGTTTAACGACATAAACCATACGGAAAATTATAATTACTACTAATTACAAAACGACTATAAGATTTAATTGTTGTTAACTTTATTATTAACCCTCCAGTATTAAAAGACCTAGCTACGGGCGTACAGTATAATAACGTCTTTCTAATCGTTAATCGATTTACAATTTTTTTCTTACCATATAATAAAAACGGGAATATAAAGCAATTAGTATATATATATTTAACATATATGTTAATAAAACTTATATTAAATTAAAAAATGTTATACATTTCGAAATTTTTGTAAAAACTTTTAACATAGTTAGATTTAAATCATAAATTATTTAACGTATTTAAACCTTAAATTAACCTATAAACTAAAAATATAATTAAATAATAAAAAACATATTTACGATATTATCTTAATTATAAATAAAACGATTAAATTTAAAAGGTACTTAGCGCATAATTAACTTGTAATGCTAGTTATTACGAAAATATTAAAACGATTTTAATAAATGCTAACTTTAATTTTATATTAAAAGTTTATAACGATATATGCGAAAATATTATTAACGTTAAAACGATCCTAATATTAAAATAACTTAAATTCGTATTTCACTAAAAATGTTTAAAAAAAACCAACGTTTTAAATTGGAAAAATGGTTTACTTAGCTATTAAAAATGTGCAAACTAAACTACCGAATAAAAGTTTTTAACTTTGAATATATCAGCTTATTCAAAATCGTGAAAAAGGTCTTAAAAATAAATTTTCCTTAAAATTACCACCTAAAGATGACCTTTATCCAATTTTATATGTTTCCTTATTCGAATTAATAGCAGATACCATTAAAGTTAATAATATAAATATAAAGAAAAAGTAAAAAAGGATGTATTAACGTATAAAGTAAAGAAATCCGAAATATACGAAAAAAAAAGATAGTTTTACCGAATACATGGGTAAATTAAAAAATTTACCTAAATTCGAAAACATTTAAGAATCCGTTAAAAGCTTTATATAAACGTTTAACGCTTTTTGAAAAACTTTTACTAATAACGACAAAATTATTTAAAATAACTTTTTAAGACGAATTTACCGGAATAAATTAAATAATAATCTTAAAACTAAATTAATTAA
Organism: Monosporascus ibericus; assembly: GCA_004154915.1. Classification (NCBI taxonomy): domain Eukaryota; kingdom Fungi; phylum Ascomycota; class Sordariomycetes; order Xylariales; genus Monosporascus; species Monosporascus ibericus. Next base: position 4,539 of record QJNU01000484.1, on the reverse strand, counting down.
TTACATTAACGACCTGAACGGCTTACGTAATAACTTTTAGCCTAACCTTTTTTTGCTTTTCCAACTTATTTAACGATTTTAATTTACGATTAATTATTTTAATACCGTTAAAACGGAAAAGTATTTATTATTAACGTAATTACTAAAAACAAACGATAATTTTACCCATACGTTTAAAAACTTCGTTTATCTTTTTTTAAATTATAAAAGAACGCTTTTCCATAAAGGTGTTTTCGCGGAATACCAGAACTATCGCAATTCCGGTTTTTAAACATATTATTCTTATAAGAAATTACGCTTTTTACCATAACGTACTTTTCCTAATATTAATAATCCGAAAAATAAAGTATAACATTAAACTCAAATTTTAAAGCATTAAAAGCCAGGTTTTTTCGCTTTCCTTTTATTTTATACGCTTTTTTAGTTTAATAATTTTTAAAGTTATAATAAATATAATTTAAAAAAAGTAAAACAACTTATCAAAATTAAAGGTTTTTACAAGTAAAATTATAAAAAGGAAAAAACGTATTATGAACTAATACCTTACCAACTTGGGCATACGGTCGGAACAAAATTAAGAATTAGCCGTCGGCTAAAAAGGTTACGTAACATAAACCCGGCTATATCCGGAAAAGTTTTCCGGATTTACGGAAATTCTATATAATTAAATACAACGAATTTGAAATATATTTTCGGATCGAATTTTTTTTCCATTTGATAATATATACTTTCGTTACCTTTTATAACTTAAATACTCAGATTGCCGTTAATAATCTGCTATTATTAAATGTACTTATCGCATACCCTATTACTTAGTTTCTTACGATATTATTGTTAATATAAACCGTACGATTTAGGTTTAATAATTGGTTAAACCGACAAGCCGTTATAAATATCCTATTAAATTACAAAATCAGAAGAATTCCTTATAAAACGTATTAAATTCAGAGATTAATTATGCTAGTTAACCTTAAAAAATAAATTAATTAAAGTATTATAAATAAGAACCCAAAATTTCGATTGATTTTATATTACGTATAAAAACGCTTTATTTCTTAACGGAAAAAAGCTTAAATTAAGACTAATTAATTTGATGACGAAATTAGTTATTATTACTTTACAAAACGCCTTTATGCCGGGAAATTACAACAAATCTTTAAAAAAAACTTAATAAATATTCGTAAATTACTTTAATAAATTTCTTTCCCGTTACGATCAGGTTATAGTAACGCCAGCCAAAAAAGATTTAATCACTTTTATAAAACCTTTAAAAGTATTTATGTATACTTAACATATTTACAAGGTTTACTAACTCAATAGCTTACTTTTATCGTATACTTAAGTGGATTTAAGCGATTTAATACTGAAAGCATAAAAATAAAATACGATAACCAAATGACTTTTTCAAGCATTCGGCGATTCGTTTATAAGTATATTAATAAAACTTTACTTAATTATAAACTTATTAATATTATAATTAACATAAAAAGTCTTAATAATATTAAAGGCTTATAATCATAATTAAAATTTTATATAAAACGAATAATTATCGCCTAAATACAACAAAGATAAAAGTTTATGAAAATTTAGCCGTACAAAAACATTTCGGAAATTAAAGCTTTTTTTAAGTATTATGGTTTACTGTCGGACTTTTGTTACATATTTTGCCATAAAGATCGAACCTTCTTTATATCTACTCCGAAAAATTAACCTTTCGTTTAAAGTTTTAATTAAGACAAAATTATAAAAAGCGTTAAGAAAGTGATTATAATAATTCCGATTTTAATTACCTTTAATTATAGTTTTACCATAAGTAAAATTATTATAAAAACGGAGGTAAATAAGAACTATTTTAAAGAAACATTCGGGTAATTAATTAATAAAATAAAATATCCTCCGCGCTTTAAAATTAGTACTTAAAAAGATGTTAAACTAAACTATGATACAGGCAAGTTAAAAATATCCAACTTTTTTTAAGATCTTAAGGAAATTCCGGACCCATATTTACAAAGTTCGATTTATATTAACAACTAACATGAAAGTATTAATAACCCAAATTAATAAATTTGTAAACTTCTTCTTTAAAACACTTTTTACCACATAATTTGGATAAATAAAGATGTTCGATTTTAAAATTAAACATATTCCAGGTAAAAAAATAATTAAAAACCAGCCGCCGACGGATTACTAAAAAAGCCGTTTAAAACTTTTAACACGTTAAACGATTAATAAAAGAGAAAAGTTAATAATTTAAGTACTATCTAATTAAGGGTTATTTAAAGCAATCTTATTTTAACCAATACATTTATAATATTTAATATTAAAAATTAAAGTAAAAAAGTTTTATTGTAAATTAATTTAAGATGTTCTAAAAGCATAATAGATTTTTAACTATATTAAACCTTTTTAATGGATTATAAAATATTTCGAAAATAAACCGGCTTTCAAGACTGAAACGTTAAAACATTTTGCTCACGACGGGATTTTTTAACGTAAGGTAAATGAGTAATACGGCAGCTGTAAAACAATTAAGAATAAATAAAAGTAATATGTAATAATTGGGCAATATTATGAAGATTGCAGCGATAGCGGATAAGATGCGACTTATCGGCGTATATCAGCTTCCTACTACTTGCGCGGAGTATATAAGCAAATTCGAAAACTAATATTTATGTATCTTAAATTCTAAAAAGTTGTTATTTAACCTTTCGAAAAAAGTTACGGCTTTTTATAACTTAGTAATATAGTTATTATCTAGGTAATCGATATGCAGTTTATGCCGAACGATAACGGCTATAAAGTTATTATTAAGGCTAGATGCAAGTTATCCAGTTACCTAAAGGTCAAAGCTTTACGTTTAGTGATATCGATTACGATTAAAAAAAGTGTTACACGAATATATTCCTTATTAACATAATATCCTGATCAAAATTAAAATAAACGGAAGCTTTAAAAACGAGGGCGAAATTATTAAAGTTTGTAATGCACTCGGCATTTTAAAAAGGTTAAAGTTATATATACTGCATAGCGATAAGGTTGAATTAACAAAATACGTTTTGATCGTTAAAGATTTAATAAAAGCGACAAATTATATTAACAAAAAATAGGTTAAACTTGTGCCGAAAATGATCTTCGCCGACAACACAATTATTAAAAGTTAGAATTTTAATCCTTACGAATTATTATACGGTTAAAAAGCAATTTTAACGATCGAAATGATGCTACCGATATGGTATATTTTAAATTAAAGGCTTAAGTTTTTAAGGAAATATTTAATAAATAAATAATTAAAAACAAAAGGTTCCTAGGCTCACAAAAGAAATTTAAGATTAAAAGTAAACCGTTATAAATAAACAATGTGGTACTTTTATACGATATACCGTGATATATGAGTGTATTCAAGGGCATAAGATTAGAATACCGCCAAGTTAGACTATATTTAGTTAATAAACTAAATAATTAAAACACTTATTACGCAAAGAAAATTAATAAAACGAAGTTATCAAGAATGTTAGCTGTTAATAAATTAGAATAATTCATAGAAAAAAGAAAAATATTAAAATCCGATTCATTTGCAAAAGGATGAAAAAAGGCAGCTAATTCTACATCAAATAAATAATATCACATTAAATGTTTTAAATATCACGGTAATTAAATTACTTAGAAATTAACAACATAAAACCTTAAAGCTCATGAAAATTAATATTAAAGTACAAATACCGAATAGTTAATCAAAAGGTTACGTCATTATAAACGACAAACAAATACCGGAAAGGAATCGATTAAACGAACGGAAAAGATTAACGTGGTTAATTTTTAAAAATTTAAAAGTAAGAATTTTCTTTTTAATTTCCCACTACCTTACTCATAATTATCTTATAAAATACTCATACTCTTTTATAATTAGTTAATACCTTTAAACTTAAAACGCCGGATATATATTAAATACCGAATAATAAAACCCTAGTTTCTAACCATTAACCGAAGATGGCCCTTATTGAAATATCATATTAGCTGTATAAAATTTTAAACAAATATCTTCTCTAATTTAGATTGTTTTTAAATGTTTAGCCTTTAAATAATCGAACTGATTATCTCGGAATATATACTTATAACGTTCGATAAACGCGATATAATTACTATAAAACCTTTTATAAAATTTACGTATTAACCCGCATTCTAAAAATAAAAATTTACTATATCAAATTAATTAAGCTATGTAATGTCGTTAATATAACTGAAGTAAAATTAAGTTATGTTTTTAAACTACTTAAATAATAATATACTAAGCATTCTTAAATCGCAAGTTCATAAATAAGCTTATAAATTTACCTCGAATAATTTCGACGTATATTAGATATAACCGTGGTTTCTTTATAGTTAATTAACGAACGTAATAAATAATAATAATAATAATAAGAATAATAAGAATAATAAGAATAATAATAATAATAATAATAATAATAATAATAATAATAATAATAATAATAATAATAATAATAATAATAATAATAATAATAATAATAATAATAATAATAA